>WTSP01017301.1:23807-35249 GCA_025331215.1 Actenoides lindsayi | reverse complement strand
CTGACTGATGCAGAATTCTGTCATTTCTAAGACGAAAGGGAAGGTTCCTCCTGTATGTCTCACTATGGGATTTTATGGTGTGTGTGGTAGGAGTTGCTTTTTAATACCCTTCACGGGGCTGATGTTTCTCTTCCCCACCCAGTGCTGGGTACCAGCTCCCAGCGTAGGAAATCTGGTTTCAGGGAACGGGCCGCTCTCCTGGCTCACTCCTCTCAAATTGAAGAAGTCAAATAATTGAAGGAAGATTTCCTGGCTGATCTCCATTTTGCTGCTTATCCCTTTTTCCAGGAAGCTGACTCTGGCAGCCGTGCCCAGACTGGCTTTAAATCCTCTCATCCAAGTCCGGGGAACTTGAAGCTTCTGCGGTCAGCCCAGTAGGAAAGTTCAATTATTAAGCATCTTTTCCTCTGCGGTGTTAGTTGCTTCCAGCCCCTGCTGTTGTAGGAGTGGCACCTTCAGATACAGACGAGGAACACGTCGTTAATTTGGTTCGATTGATTTGATTTTCTCAGGTGAATTATTAGAATCATTGTGAACACTGAAACTGTCTGGGGCAGCGAGGACCTGGATGCTCTGCTTCTGCCACAGCAGCTCGTCCACCCCTTTTCTTTGTCACCAAACAATGTCTTTATTAATTGCCATTTTCAGTCGCTAACAAAGAGTATTTCAAACTAAGGGGAGTTATTTACCCGGAGTTAAACAGTTTCTGTGGACGGATTAGTCCCTATTAGGGCTTCATTATGTTCAGTATTTCAAGGTCCGAAGAATACTGGGTAACGGTTTGCAGATTGCCAGATGGGCTGTGAGGCCAATTAAGTTCTAGCAGCAAAAATTAAGAAGTTGGGGGTCTTTTGATACGGAAAAGCTTCTTTTCTGTGTAAGCTTTGGCTTTGTTTACAGCGCTGCGGGGTTTTTTTCCGTCTGCCGAGGATGCTCCTGGGTGCCCAGGTGCCTGTTTGTCAGCAAAGCAGAAGTTTCTCCATTGGGTAGATGAAGAAAAGCGTTGCAAGGGTGAACTGTGGAGTGATGGTGCAGCTGTACAACAGGGGGCTGCGTCCCGAAGAGCTCTTTAATACGCTTGTGAAGAATGCTCAGCCTGCAGGAGGGGGTAACTTAAAGTAGGATGAGGGAAACGGTCTAACGAGGAGCACCTCCTGGGACTGGCTGGAATCTGGTGTTTGCTGGCACGGCTGCCTTTGGTGCTTATGGAAACTGGACGTACTGTCTACCCTGTAGGTAGTGCAGAGTGGGTACAAGACCAAAACTGAGGGCTGCTGAAGCTTGGCTGCTGGTTTTCCGTGCTCTTATAGCCCAAACTGTTTCAGGAATTCCCCATTTCCTTTGTATTTTCAGTTGTGTTCGTGTGCACGTTACCAAAGCCTTAATCCCCTCCACCACCACATAAGGGAAGTGATTCCCACACACACGGTTTGGTGAAGTGATTTTGACCAGCGCTCTGTGAATATATTGGGCTTCTTAATCAGATATCAATCTAGAGAGGCAGAAACACGTCTTGTTTCCAAGAATAATCATCCTGTTGTTTTCAGGAATTCAGGGATTCGTTACCGGTCGATGATCTGCTCTCTCTGGCCACGCGCCCGGCGATCGCTCGGTGTGAGCTGCATCTCCAGCAGCACTGGGAGAACTGGTCCCCAGTCCAATAATCCTGCCCTTTCTTCTGGGGTCTGCTCGTGAGCTTTACCAGGCGGCAGCAGAGAGGGGCTGCGGAGACACGCGGCTTTCAGAGGTTTATGTTGGAAATGAAAACCACAGTGTGAGCCCTGAACCTTTTACAGGTTTTCCCATAAAAAGGGAAAGTAGAAGTGTGTTTTGGCAGGTAGCTGGGGTGGGATGGGAACGTCTAGCTGAGGCTTCTCTGCTCTCAGGAATCCCCACTCTGCATCTGGGACGAGGTTTTCGTAACTTCAACGGGAGGCCTCGTGCTCCAGCAGCACCCGTTGCTCGTGAGCTCATGAGATCAGCACTTAAATTGTCAGTAAGCTACAAATTTCCTTTGCAATTCAGGTCTGCTTTGGTAAGAGGGTGGTGATGGCATCAGGACAGACCCTCCTCGTGTGTGTGTGTTCCTCTGATGGTGCTGTTCCTCCTTTGGGGGAGTTCAGGACAAATAATAGACTACTACTTGTAGTACCGGTTGGTTCTGAGCAGTGTCAGTCAGGGCTTGTTTCTTGGGGATACTCTCAACTTCTGGAGCTTGCAGAGATTTGGAGGGGCTCATAAATTGGCAGCTGGGGAAGAACAGGTTGCCACAACTGTGGTGAGGAGAAGGGAATCCCGGGTGTTAGTGAATAAATGCGACTGTGATCCTGCCTGGATGACACCCACAGCTACTGGGTGTTCTGATAGCAGGAGCTGGGCTGGGATGCTGCAGACAGGCTGAGTTTGCAGCACTGGCCTCACTGGTGTCTTACTTTGTTCCAGCACTTAAAGCAGAGTTTCTTGATGAGTATTTCCGTGATGTAAAATCCTCGTTAACTCTGCAGGAGAAACCAAAGCCCTGCAGCGTTTGAGACGCGCGAGAGCATCTCGGTGACACTGACCAGTTTCAGATGCAAGACCAAGGACATTCATTACTCGTTCAGGGTAAACGATCTCGATGAGGTATTGGCTTCAGTCAGGGGTGGGTATTGCTACCACAAGTCAGCAGGATTACTTGAACATGGATGTGACGTGACGCGAGAGCTCGCTTGCCAGCGTACGTGCTTCTGGGAAGGGATTGAAGTCTGTTTTATTTTGGGTTGTGTGTAATCTTTTGGCTTGGCTGAGGGAAGAAATGGGCTGTAGAAGGTGGATTTCAGTAGCTTGGGTTTCTAAAAGGCTGAGTGCTCTTCCCAGATACCAACATCTGTGTATTTGGCCACATTGCAGCATCTGGAGAAATTCTTCTATTAAGTTGTCTGCAGTAGCTCTGCTGTGGTGTTCCTGGGCAGTGCTAGGAAAGAGGCTTTCCCTGCTGCTCTTGCTGCTCCTCTCCAGCACAAACCCCTCAGTCCAAGGGAGCAGATTCTTCTGCTCATCCTCTCATTGCCACCGAGTGACCTTCCCTGCCAGCGCTGCTGGCACGGGGCGATCCGACTGTGACACTCAACTTCTGCTCCTAACACGGGGCTTTAATTCAGAGAGCAGCCTGTTCAGCCAGCTGGGGATTGAAATGAAATAAAATTAAAAAAAAAGCTAAAATGGAGATGGTGCTTTAAATTCTCCTCCTCTGCTTCGCAGCCTCCTGGAATTCTGGCGTTAGGGGGTGGAAAGGGTTTATTTGTGCAATGGGTAAACAGAACTGAACTGGAGCTGCTCGCTGAGTATCGCTGGCACGGGCTGCGCTGTCCTTGACTTAGCAAAAATACAGCTTTGCAAGTGGAACGAACCCCTCAGCAGAATCGTGTGCCAAAAGGCCAGCAGAGCCAACCAACCCAGACTGCCCCGCCACCCAGGAGCAGCCGGCCCCGCTGCCTCCCAGGGCGAGGAGGAGGAGGAGGAGGAGGAGGAACGCAGCAGCCCTTGAGCACACGGGGGTTCAGGAGACCCGGTGCCTCATCCCTCACTGCAGGAGGGAAAGCAAAGGTCGGATCACAAAACTGTAGCTGAGTGAGCAGCGTCGTTCAGAAAAATGCACCATAAATCCACTTAATGGTCCTTGACTGGTAACGAGCTGGGGGAGCTGTAACAGGAGGAAAGTGTCACAGGAATATGGACCGAAAGGGATTCTGCTGCTCTCAGGCCTGTGGTGTCTCCTGGGATCACCAGTGCCCCTGCAGCAGAAGCTGCCTTCGGGAGGTCCAGGGGGAACTGGTTTTGCACTGGGAGGTGCATCTCAGAGCCCCGTGGCAAACACGGGAATGGCCTAGAGGGAGAGGCCGGGCTGGTCTCTGCTTTCCGCACGTCGCCGGTGAGCTAAGAAGGGCTTGCAGTAATTCGTGATGGAATTCCCCCCCCAGAAATGGGGAAGGAAATGCTGTTACCTGCACCCTTGCTGCAGCGTTTTGTGATCCCACAGATCCCATAAATGTGTCTGAGATGCTTGCAAAAGCTTTTCCCTTCCCTCCAAGGGCCGAATGTTTGCTGCTACCCCAGACAGCTCCTCGGGCTGACATCTGAGAAGGGCAAACCTCGCGTGCTCTGGCAATTGTTCCCTTATTCTCTAGCTGAACTTTTTATTCAGTCCAAAGATATTTTGATTCGCAGGCGAGCAGGTAAAAGAGAACATAAACCATTTTTTTTATGGCTTTTTTTTTTTTTTTTTTTTTTTATTTAATTGTTCAAGCCTGGGTTCCCGTGGAGCGTGTGGAAAGCAGCTTAACGCTGATTCAATGAGACAGCGTCAGAAATGGAAATCTGCTCTCCTCCTGTAGTGCCGTGGGCTCCTCTGGGGGGGGGTGGGTTATTATTTTATTTTTGTAACTGGGGAGGAGTGGTAGGGAAACGACGGCGTCGGAGGAGCGGGGTGTCCGCAATTAATTTAGAGTACTGACGTTAATTTGATTAAATGTAATTCGGTGCCATGTCAGATTAGCCCGGGGTGGTCTCCCTTACGAAAGAGCCTTTCTCTTCTCCCCTCTGCGTGTGCGCGCCCGAGAAGAGGGTTGGTGAAGCTGTAGAGCTGAGGAGCTGGCTTGATGCGTGAGCTGAGCCGAAGAGCTGCTCAAGGAGCGTCTGGGTCCCGGGAGAGCCCTCCCAGCTGCCCAAGGATGGGGGGGGGTGTGGAGCTGGGGCTCCTTCCTGCAAACCCCCCTGCTTTGGGGGGCTGGTTGACATCCCCACGCTCCCCCTTGTCACCCGATACCGGTGCTGCCGGAGCGTGGGGCATCTCCGGGGTTCCTCGGTGGGTTGTAGCTCTGCTTTGCAGGATCTGCTCCCTAACTCCCCGGCGTGGCTCGTCGGTGCCGGTCCCCTGAGCAGCAGCCAGGCTTTTAGCACGCTCAGAGAACGCCTGTGCCCCAGAGCCCTTTTCTGGTTTTCATATAAAACTTGTCATTTTATAGCAGTCATCTGGGGAAAACTTAACTGACGTATTCCAGTAGCCTTTTGCACCCAGTAATGGTCTGTGAAGAAAAGGAGGCTCAGGGGAGACCTTCTATACAGCTACCTGAAAGGAAGTCGTAGAGTGGTGTGGGTCTGTCTGTTCTCCCAAGTAGCAAGTGATAGAACAAGAGGAAATGGCCTTAAGTTGCACCAAGGGAAGTTTAGATTGGATATGAGGAAGAATTTCTTTACCAAAGGGGTTCTCATGATGGTCAAGTCCCCATCCCTGGAGGTATTTAAGAGTCATGCAGAAGTAGTGCTGAGGGATATGGTTTAATCAAGGTCTTCTCAGTGTTAGGTTAATGATCAGACTAAATGATCTTAAAGGCCTTTTCCAATCTAGGAAATTCTGTGAATAGTGACCTATGGGAGACCCTCCAGAGAAGGTTTGACTTCTTCTGCATTTGGTGGAATGAAAACTTGGTGTGATTGCAGCTGTTGGAGGGTATTTTAGCATAGACCCAGGTAAGCCACCACGTGTAGGCTGATCCTGGGCAGGTAGGCTTGGGTTCAAGCTGAAGCGAGCTCTGTTCATCCAGGAGGAGCTCTGGAGTGGTTGATCCCGGGCTTGGTCTTCCCAAAACAGCAAGGGGACTGAGCTGGTAAACTGGTGTGCGTGGAGCTGCTGCGGGTGGAAGTGACTACAGCTAACACCTCGGCGTGCTGGCAACCTGCCCTCCAACGATGGCTGGTCACCTCTGGGGATCTCACCGGCCCGGTTCACACCGGCTGGCAGACTTGGTACCAAACAGGCTTTCATTTCTTTCGATGACACAGGCAGGGAATACATCGGCCCTGTTTACGTGGCATAGTCTGCTGCCAGCCTCCTGGAAACGCCTTCCTTCCTCGGTCCCCTGACTGACTCGATGTCCTGGCTGAACCCCCGGGCAGGGTGCAATTGGCCCCGTGTCTGAGGGATTCTGCCAAGCATCCGAGCGGGAATCGATTCACACAATGAGATGAGGTTTTGTTGACGGCTCTCCGGTGGGTGTCGGATGCTACTTGGGTGGTTGGCAAGGACCGCGCTTTGTCCGCCGTGCTGTGGGGTTTGGGGGTTCGCTCTGGGAGGGAACGGTGAGAGTGGAGATGTGTGGTGAGCTGGGGTTTGAGGGAGCGTTGCGGTCGCTCACCTGTGGCTTTGACCAGGGGAAGGCAGCAGAGCTGTGCCGAAGCTCCCCAGATGCTGGGCGCAGACTTCCCAGGGGATTTTGAGGGGCAAAAGTGGGTGGACCGGCAGTGGCGATTTAGAGGATGCTTACATTTGATTCATTAGTAGCTCCGGGCCCCATAAACATTTAAAAAGCCATTAAAGTAGCAGTTAAATTTTTACTTTTTTTTTTTTTTTTCCTCTCAATAAAATCGCCTGAACTTGACAACCATGACCGATTCCCTCCGTTGCCATTGTCACGCTGCCAGTCTGCGCGGGGAAGAAAATGAATCAAAACCGAAGCGGCTCTGTGTTAACGTGGGATTTATTGTAGGGGTTTGTGGGTGAGCCCTTTCCCCGGTCAGCGCTCTGCGAAGAGCTGGGGCTTCGTCGTCGTGCCCTTAGCAAAACAAATCCTTCTCATCCCCTGGTTTCCACGGGGCTATCTCAAACTGCTTCGAGGGAAGGCACAACCCCCCGTGCAGCACGAGGCCAGTCACAAATACACGCTGGTCCCCTGGATCTGAAATTGGGGTGTGGGGTCCCAGTTTTGGTTTGTTGGAAGGGCTGAAGCAGCCAAGGGTGGCTGGGGGAGCTGTAGGTGTTCAGTCTGTAATCAAAGCTGTATTTTGGGAGGTTTCAGCTTTTTTTTTTTGTCCGTAAGAGGGGGTGATGCTTTGTGCTGTCACCGGGGGTGCAGATATACAGATGGAACACGAGCTTGATTCCAGGATAAGCTGATTAATTACCCCATTAACGAGGCATTAGCTGCTCTTGCCCTCTTGAACAGGATATATTAGTGGGGCTTTTAACTCCAACACGGGTCCGGGCAGCCCCTTAGGCAGCCTGACCAGGCTGTGTGGGGGGAGCAGGGCTGGGTGCACCCTTCACCGTGCTCGGATGGGTTTGGACACACAGCTCAGAGCAGCAGGATGAGGCCAAACCTCCAAACCCTGCAGTGAAAGAAGGTGCTTTGTTGTTAACCACTAACAGATTTGGGGCCGGGGAGCTCATTGCCATCTGCAGCAGCTTTGTCAGCTCCAGGAATACCTTCCCTATAGCTCACCTTTCTGAATTTCACTGCCTTCCCTTGTCCTTGGGATGCTGTCTGAGGCTTTTTGCGAGTCTGGCAGCTCAGGCAGAGCCGTGTGGGGCTCACCAAATCCCCTCCCTGGGCATGGAATTGAGCCACCATCTTCTGGACTGCAAACCCTGAACTGCATCCTTGCCTTAAGTTCCTGGGAGCTGGTACCAAGCTGACCAAAAGGAGGGTTCCTGATCCTTTTTTCGTCTGAAAAGGAGAATTTGGAGTGGTGTGGAGGCTGAGGAAGGTGCAGGTCCTGCTTTCAGGACTTGCTGCACATTATCCCTGGTTTGGCTGGGTTTGTGGCGAGCCGGATGCGTCTCTTGCCTCCCACATCCAGGCTTTTGGTTGCCAAAAGTAAAGCAACAGCAGCGGCAGCAAAATCCTTGACAAGATGCAAATTGGCTTGAATGTACAGAGGGGAAAGAGAGAAAGAGCTTTGTAGGCATTAATCTAAGGAAAAAAACTGGCTGCTTTGGCTCCTGCAGCTGAAGGCACTCTGCTGTAGATGTTTGCAGGAGCCTTTGTAGTCTGGAAAAGCTGTGTTTGGGTTTTGCATCTGTTGCTTTTAATAGCAAACACATTCTGGTCCCCGTCTTCCCCGCAGCCCGTCTGCGAGACGGGCTTTGGTAACAGAGGCAGCGCTTGTGTTCGCGTGAGCCCAGCGAGGCAGGCGGGATTCATTAAACCGCCTCGCTGCCTGGGTGAGACGACGCGGCTTTATACGAAACTTTCTTTGCCTCGGGCCCTTCCTTAGCTGGAGAAGGGAGGATGGACCCGAGCCAGGCTCTGTGCAAGAAGCAGCGTCTGAAAATTGGGTAGTTAAGCGCCCGCGGAGCGCCCGGCTGGAGGAGGAGGAGCTGGCGCGGTTCCGCTTGGCTCGCCGGCCTTCGGGGTCACCTAACTAGCAGGAGGGGACGGTCCCTTCCTCCAGTGTCACCTCTGACCGTGCCGGTTTTTTTGGCTTTGCTTTCCCCCTTTTAATGAGAAACCTGGAGCCTCGCAGGCTGTTTAATTACAGGGCAAGCCGCGAAGCGTGACTGAAGCGGAGCCTTTCTCGGCGAGCATCCTCGCCGCGGTCACCCTGGGTCCCTGCCAGATCTCTGCCCTCCTTCGGGGCAGGGCAGAGATGGGGTTCAGAGGGGCCCCTCCCGGTCACGTCTGGTTGTGCCTTTCCCCAGGGGGAGCTCTGTTGGGTGCTGAGGAAGCTGAAGGCCAGGTTGGGGGATGAAAGCCCCTCCGGACTGTCTCTGCCAGTTTGGATGCTGGGAGTGGGGTTCTCCTTGCCCAATTTCAGGTGTCTGCAGCTGGGCTGACAGTACCTGCCCTTTGGGTTGGCCATGGGAGAGGAGGACTTACCTGGGGGATGCATTTCACCCCAGGGTAGATGCACTGGAGAAACGCTCCCTGCCTTTGACCTAAGGCACGTGTGTGCAGCTGGAGCTCGGGGGGGGGAAATTGTCCTCTCGTGTCCGTTGCAAAAAGAAATTACAGCCTCTGCTTCCTGGTGGATTTTTTAATTTTTTTTTTTTTTTTTAGGGATCATCCCAGCATTTCTGGGAATAAAAAAGCCACCAAAGATTTTTCTACCAAGACAGATTACCATGCTGCTGTACTAAAATCTGGATTAACGCACGGGCGTGCGTTCTAGGAACAAACCCCGAGCGAGGGTTTTCCTGCAGGGCAGGAGTCGCTGAGAGCCAGTTCCTGATGGCAGCGAGGAGAAGGCGGTGAAGGCGTTGGGATGAACTGGGCTTTCAGGTGCCCCCCAGTCCCCCGGCGGGGCTGGAAGCGAGAGCTCTGGCCGGGCTGCAGCTCCTGAGCTGCGCTGGCTCCACTCGGCCGGGGAGAGACGCGCAAGGTAAAAAGCCCTTGTCACAACGAATAGAGGCTGAAATACATCTTTGGGAAGTCTTTCTGATTCTAATTGGCGTTTCCGAGGCTGCTGCTTGGAGGATCATAGAGGACTGGGTGTCCTGGTTTGAGTTAGAACAGCATTTGCTGTCCTCAGAGGACCTGCGCTGGAGCTGACCATCAGCCTGGGGTCGGGCTCTGCAGCTTTCAGCACGGTGCCTGGGAGGTGGCATCTCGTGCCCTGGTTGCTGACCTGTGTCAGCACCGAAGGGGATCTTTGTGTAAAACAACCAAAACAAATCAAAACCAAAAAACCCGAAGGAAAAAAAAACCCAACCAAACTACACATCAAAAATGAGCAAACAAACCACTATATTGGGATAGTGTTTAAAAATCAAAGCCAAACTCCCCCGAAAACCCCTCACAAATCCTCACAGTGGTTTTTTTCTGAAATTTTTCAGCCCTGCAGGGAGCCAATTTCCCTTTGGGGATTTGTTCCATCGCTCCCTCTGTGTCAGCTCGGCGATTATTGCCTTCTTCCCTTTCCCTCCACGAGCTGCTGGGTGTGGACACGTCTGTGGTCATCCCCTCCTGGGTACAGCAAAGAAACGGCTCTTCCCTGGGTCAGGGGCAGACCCGAGACCCTTCAGTACCCAGCACCCAGCGTCAGGGAGGACGGGGTTGGTGGCGAGAAGCCGGCGAGAGGTGCCGGGATTGGCAGGGATGGGCGAAAGCCGCAGCAGCCCCCAGCTGGGGCTCTGGGCCTGGGACCCCTCCTCGCTTAGAAGCCTTTTTGTGCCAAGTCATTGGTGGCTGGTTGAGCAGAGAGAGGGGGTTTTGGAGGGGCAGGAGCCCGAGCAGAGAGCAGGGCAGTAGCTCAGAGGAGCGTGCCCACGCCGAGCAGAGCATCTCTGCCTCGTGGCCGTTGTCTGAACGGCACATTAACCACCAATGGTTTAAAGTCTGCTTTAAACAGCTCGTCTGTTCGGTTGGCAGAGGTTAAAAGACCTCCAGTGCGTTTGCATTTAATTATCTCTTTTCGTGGCAGATTATTATTATTTTTCTTTTCTTTTTTTTTTTTTTTCCTTTCTTTCCGTGGGAGACACAATCCGGATGGGTTTAAAGGACGCTTCCCTAAGCGGGGGCTCACGCCCAGCAGACTGTGAGGATTTATTTGGAGTTGCTGTGCTTTGTCTCTCCTTGTTAAGCACCCTGAGAATAGGGACTGGCACTGCGGGAATTTAATGTGACACATAAAAATAAGGAGCGGCGGGGAAAGCTGGAGGCTTTGCAGTTTTCAACTCGCTTGTGTCCTCGCCCCTTAGCAAACGATTTGCCTCGAATCCGCGATGCCAAAAGCGGGTGACCACCTCTTGCCTCACCTCTGGCCTGGCACTGGCCGTGTCGGTGTGAAACGGGGAGAGCTGCCAGCCCCTGCCACTGGTTTGGGAGCAGGGGCTGTGCCGGGCGTTGCTACGAGGGATTAGCGCCGAAAAGGCAGAGTCAGCAGCAGGACCAACAAGCTTGGTGAAATTCATGCCTGAAAATGACACACGGCCGTTGTACGAGCTCCTGTGGCTGCGAAACGTTCTTACTGGGCAGGGTTGGCCGTGAGCCCTGCTCTTGGCAGCGTCCTCCTCCAACCCCCCCATGCACCCGCACCCGGCTCTTGACCGAGGAATTCAGCAGCAGAGCACCAGGATGGGCAGGCTGGGGGAGCGGGGCAGGTTAAGGTGTCAGGAACTGGGTTTCAGGTACCTGAGGTGTGATGTTAACCTGGTGCAGGGACATCAGGTCAGTCCCTGTGCTTCCTTTTGCCTCGCCGGGCAGGGCAGCGATGCTTTGCTCTCCAGGCTTACAGGAGAAATCTCCATCACTTGCTCCAGCCCTCTTCTGACCATTGAAAAAAGCTCTTTAAAAGCCACCTCCCTCTAGGAGCTTAATTCCTCTCACGTATGTTGGCTCCCAGGACCTTCTGGCAGCCCCTGTAGCAGAGCTGGAGCGGGCAGACCGCTCGTGCCAGGTGAGGTGCATGTCAGGGGAGTTAAGCTGCCTTTAATCCCTTCCCTCTTCCCCAGAGCTGAGCGCACAATCTCCTGCTGTTCCAGGAATGCACATTAAATGTGGCTCTTTGGATTAAAATTTGTGAGCGAGAATGGGGAGGGATGTTTTCATTCTTTTCGGTGGGATGCTGCTGGTAACGAGCTGGAGCAATCTGTGCCTCTGAGAGAGGGGCCAGAGGAGCCCCAGCAATGCTGGGAGGGCTGGAACCCCTCTGCTGGGAGGCCAGGTTGGGAGAGCTGGGGGGGTTCAG
>WTSP01017300.1:10459-81128 GCA_025331215.1 Actenoides lindsayi | reverse complement strand
TGCGCCGCAAGGGCGGGGCCGGCACCCGCCGCAGGGGCGGGGCCAAGCCGGGCCTCTCGGCGGCGGGCGCAGGCGCGCCGGCCGCCCGATCGCCGGTGAGGGGCCGGGGAAGGCGAGGAGCCGCCTCCCGCGCGCCCGGGCAGCGGCGGGAGGACAGGTGCGCCGCGAGGGTGCCGGCGGAGCGATGAGGGGGCGCCCACCCGCTCGGCCCCGCCCCGGGCCCTCACCTGACGTTGGCGTGGCTGTAGCCGATTTTGGCGTTGTAGGCGCCGTTATCCAGCACCAGGGTCGCCATGTTCCCCACGGCGCCACGGCCGCCGCCGTCCCAGTATTGATCCGCCACCGCCGTGGATCTCTACGGTTACCATAGAGCGGAGGAGCCCCGCGCGCGACGCGCGTTGCCTGCTGGGACGCGAGAGTGCCGCGGAGACCCGCCTCTGGCGCGAGACCCTCGCCGCTCACGTCGCGCCGGTGACGCCGGCGACGCCGCGGAGGCTATTGGCTGGGCGTGACCCGGAAGCTCCCGATAAAGAGACGGGGGGGGGGGAGGCGACACGGCGTCACTTCCCGAGCGACGGCGTCACTTCCCGAGCGACAGCTCGGGTGCCGCTTCCCTTCCTATCCCCAGTGAGCTTGCGCCGACCGGCCCTTCCCCGGCCGGGCATCTCGCCGCCCCCTAGCGGCGGCGGGAAGGGGTGGCCGCCGGTCAGCCCCCCCCGCCCTGCAGGGGCGGTGGTCGCGGTCGCTTAGCCGGGGCCGGGGCCGCAGCGGGCAGGGGGCCGTTAATGAGGAGGGGTCGGGCGGGGCTCGAGGCTTTCTCCGGTGTGGGTAAAGGTACGGACACCAAACGCACGCACCTCCCGTCTGCCGCAGGAGGTGCCTCGCCCGCCCGTGCGTCGGGGGTGGCATCGTGGGTGTCCCCTGGAAGTTCAGAGTCAGCGGCTGCTCCAGCGCTTCGGAGAGAAAAGCAATAAAGTGGAATCGCCTCATGTGAGAACCGAGCACGCAACACGGGCCTTTCCTGTGTCAGAATGTTACAGAATTGAAAGGGAGAAGACTAAAATCCACCATCGTGATTTTCGTGTTTTAAGTGTGTTGTAATTAACATTGTGCTCTGGGTATTTGCTGTCATTGTCCAGTTGTTGTTTTACTGAAATCTGTCAAATACCACCCACCTTTACAGGATCACAGAACCAAACCAGCTCGGGCTGGAAGGGACCTCGAAAGATCATCTGGCCCATCCTTCTGTGGGAAAGGGAGCCAGGATGAGTTGCCAACAGCATGCTGACCAACCCCGTCTTGAAAAGCCCCAGTGATGGGGACTCCACCACATCCCTTGGGAGGTGGTTCCAGTGCTTGTTCTCACCGAAAGTAAGTTCCTTATATCAAGACGAAACCTGCTGGTGCAACTTATACCTGTTGCCCTTTGTCTTCTCTTTGTGAAGAGGGAGCCACTATCCTTTTCATAGCCTGCCTTGAGGTACTGGAATACTGTGATAAGGCCACCTCCGAGCATTCTCTTCTCTGGGGAGGAAAGACCTAACTTCTTCAGTCTTTTCTCATAGAGTGGGCTCCCCAGCCCTTTGATCATCTTCATGGCCTTCCTTTGGACCTTCTTCAGGCTGTCCACATCTTTTTTAAAATATGGGGACCAGAATTGGACACGGTATTCCAGGGGTGGCCTGAGAAGCGCTGAGCAGAGTGGGATGATCACTCCTTGGTCATGTTGTCTTGGGTGCAGGACCTTCCACAGCTCTTTATGATGAATTTTGCTTTATGTGTATGTTTTACTTAACCATCACCTAATATCTTTGTTGTTACCTAATGAAATAGGGAGTGCATTGCAGTTTTGTGTCTGTATGTAATTGGCTTTCCCAGAAATATCAGAGCTTTTAAGTGCTGCTCTGTGTGATGACTCCTTACCGTAACAAATACCAAATGTCTTTCCATGAGCCAGGATGTTCGGTAGAACGCGGGGCAATCTGATTTTAGACCAATCCTCTTTACGTGCTTCTCAGTATTTTAAGGACAGGATCTTTAATCCCTGCTCTAGCAGATACATTCTTTGGTTCTTGAAGAGAGGTCACAGGCATTATCAAAAGCCTCTTTTTCCAGTTCAGGAGTTTCTGGATTCTTTTAAAGAACACTATAAAGTGTTGGTTATTCTTCTCCTTTGCCCACTAACAGGTTCAGCAATAGAAACTTCTGGTTTTGAAATTTAAACCCAGAATACACAAAACATAGAATTGTGACAACTGCTCTAGATATTCACAGTGTTACAGAGAAACATAAAATATTGTTCTTAAATTCACATAATTTTTACTTTAACCTCTTACTAATAATATAAAATTCTTAGAAGAATGATTTAGACACAAAACATGATGATAGCTATTACTAAATTTTGCCTTGTGAAAATAAAGGTGAAAGCCAGAATTGAAGTAATTGCTTTTTCTCTTCTAGATACTAGCTCCAGCTCTGTAAGACTTCATTTCTTATTGCTCAGTGGCTTGTATGGAATTCAAGGTTAGCTTTGCTTTATTTTTTTTAGGACCTACAGGATGAGTGCCAGGCTTTTAACAGTTCAGTTAGATTTATGTCTAGTGGTTGATATACATAAATATTTAAAATCTCTTGGAACTAAAGTTGTTGTATTTACTGTCATTGCTAACTGAGGGCAACCCTCATACATATTTATTGAGATTGTTTACGTGTTCGCCCATATATTGCAATGTCACTTCTGATAATACTTTCTGCTGTTGTTGATAGAGTACCTAAGAAAGTCACTAACATAGCAAGGATACCTAAATAGGACTTTCAAATGTCCACATGGCAGCAAACCTTATGTGTTGCCCCTTAACAATAGCTTAGAATTGATATTTTGTGATGCTCTGTAGCTTTGAGTAGTGGTCAGACAGGCTACTTAAGCCTTGCACATCTGCATCTAAAGACAGACCATTGTCTTTTCCATTATCCATATGAATCCATGCCAGATTTCTCATTCTGCGCGTATGAAACAAATCACTCAGTGAAACAAAATCAGAATTTCTTAGGTCACATGTTATTTGTTCTTTTCCCACATCTCCTACTGCTTTGTTTAATGGGAAGAAAACATTTAATACTTTTTGTTAATTCTGTGACCTTCACATTTCTGAAATCATTTGGGCTCTCGTTGTTTTTGTTGGGTTTTTTTTTTCCTCTAAACTCCATTCCAGTTTTCACAGCTAAGGAATCTGCACGACCACATGAAAAGTCAAACTCTGCACACCCTATACAAAGCACACAGCTGCTTATTCACTCTTCTCCATGGGAACATGCAGCCTCAGAGTGGTGCCAGTTACAGAATTTGTGGGTTGGTGAGAGCATCTGAAGAAAAGTTATCTTTAAGGAAGAGGTTATTGCATTCTTTGACCCTGACACACCAGGGCGTTGTCCTGGATTTAGCATCTATAAACTGAACTCCATGCACCTTTCTTTATTTAGATGATGGTGGAGGGCAGGCTGGTGGATGAGATGACTGCCTGATGGGAAACCGTTGCATCCTGGGGTTCTTGGGTCTTCTACTGACTTGGGAGAGTTTGCAAATAGGCCATAGAAATTACCTGTGGTAAAGATAAGCGATAGCTCTTCTTTGAGATCATTTTAGTATTCTGGATACACTCACAAGTGGGATTCTTTCTTGGTGACATGAATCCCATCTGCTTTGTAAGGGAGGAAAGCCAGGATCTGAGTGGGATACTATGGCCAGCAGGGCAGGATGTTGCCAGCCAGGGCCTTCATCTTCCATCTTCAGCCAGGGATCAAGGCATGCATGGGTGGGAGGGCAGCCCAGAGCTCAGTTCATCAGGCAAGTGTGTGATGATGAAGCAGGTCCGAGGCCCAGCACATAAGTCAATACTCAAGTTAGGGTCAGGATCAAATCTCGTGGGGTGAACAAGGGCCAGACATAGCCCAGGGATCACCAGGAAGGTCCTGGGCAGGTCTGAGTGAACATGGAAAGCTGGTGGATCAGGATCCAGATCAGCAGGACCCAGATGAGTGGGACCCATGGCAATATATGTGATGATCTGCCTCTTATTCTCCTGTGACACAGTTTCTCCTCACTGGGTGGGAAATCATTTTGGTAAATCAAGAGCCTTGGTTGCTGCATGAAGAAATCCTACATAACAATGTTTATAAGTGTAGTCAGGAAGGCTAAGCCACTCTTTCCTCTTTCTGATTATCACATTGAGGGCTGATAAAACTCCTACAAGGTTCTTCATGAACAGTTGCCTTTCTCTGTTCATCACAGGAGTCAGTCTTTGGAACTTTCTATCAAGCACCATTTTCACATAGCAATGGTCTAATTATCATAAACACATCTGTTGACAACTATGTGACTGTGATTTGGAGAACCAGTTCAAAGTCTTAGTAAACATAGTCTGGGGATATTCTGACATTAATTTGCACCAGGATCTAGAAAGAAGCATCAGATACTCTGCTCAGACTAAGGGATAAGCTGAGGCCCTTATAGCATGCCCTTCTAAATACCTGGGGTGGGTGGATGGGGATTGATCCGTGCATTTTCCTCCATTTCTCCATTCAATGTGTTCTAGGAGATGGGGGAGAACATGAGGTCACGATTCAGTTCTATGCTGCCAGACAGGAATATTTCTGGTTTCCAGTTCTGATGACAGAGAAGAGACTCTGGACTTTCCCTTTTCTGCCAGTGCTAAGCTTGCGGGACACTCAAAAGGGAACATAGAGCATACATCCTGCTTTCCTTGCCCCTCATATTTTCTTGATGAGAAGCTGATACATCATGCTGATGAACACCATTTCTCCAAGACACTGGTAGAAATTTTTTCTAGTTGAGAAAATGGAACTTAACGCAGGAATAGAAGTGTCAGCTTCATACACAGCTCATTCTCACTTTATAAATCTCTTTAAAGAATATAACGAGGTCAGTATTACACAACTGACTGATTTTTCAATGCCTGGAAAAATCAATTGAAAACATCCATCTCCTGACCTATTTTTACTGGTACTGCTTCATATCTCTGACTTAAAGGTCCTTGGGGTTTTGGTTCATTCCATGTAAATTATTAATCTGTTATGTATATGAGAAGCAAAGAAAATAGTATCTGAGGTCTTTCCTCTGCAGCTCTGGACTGTATTATAGAGGCAGCAAGCTGTCCTTCATAGCGAGGTCACATACGAGAAGCTTGTTAGTTTTACAAGGGGTTTGTTTTGTTTTTTTTCTGGTTAGTACTACTTTTTATAGGGTACTTAGTCACACACCACCGAAATTCTTCAAGATACCTTTCCTGAATGAGGGACCCTCAGAGAAGAGGGGCCTGGAAGAGGGAAGAGAAGAGGGTTACTGGAGGAACAAAACAAATACATTTATTTTTAACTGACGTGGCAACGTGAATACAGCGTGAGAAGCTATTCTCTCAAAATTAAAATAACTTGTAGGCTTTGTACTTGCCACAGATACCCAGTGAAATGTAAGCATTTGGGGAATGGCCTGGTTTTACAAGTCTGTGTGTTTGAGTAATTGCTGAGAAATTCGGGCTAAGGGAAATATTAGGTATGTGCACATCCATATTAATTTACTGCCATATCATAAGCTTGTGTCAGTGTTTTTCTTCTTTTTATCTGGCCTTGTTCCTTTCGTGTGGAGCTGTCGGAGCAGTGGCCATCCTGGCTTTCAGCTGGGCCAAGATCAGGCCCAGGAGGTGCGTGGCTGTTGGAGCAGGGCTTGCTGCCTGAGCTCTTCCATCTTCCTCTGGAAGAATAGATGGCAGGGTCGAATTTGTTGCTTCCAGGGTTGTTTGCTTGCTCGGAGTATCATTTTTTTCATGATTTGGGTAGGAAACAAATCTGAAGATTGGGGTTTTTTTGCAGCTGGGAATGAATATTGCGTGTAGAACAGAGGTATAAAAAGATGAAACATCTCACTTGGCTAATCAAGGTGAATGTATTACGCAAGAGCTAGAGCAATTGAGTTCATCTGAAAAACTTAAAAGTTATGTTCAATATTACTTCGGTGAATGAGTTGTGGGGATCACTCGGGAAGGGAATGAAGTGCAGGCGTCAATGCACCCACGTAACTAAGCGTTTGATTAGGAAGAGTTCATGCTAGATACTGGAACCAGGTTTTTTCTTGGTCTTGTTGTTACACGTCCCACCTTTTAGCGTCACTTTGTAACAGACGTTCAACAAAAATAACCACCGGTATCGGTCACTCAGGGTGCGGGGGGTCGGGGGGAGATGGCGGCTCTGCCCACGGGGGACACACTCCACAGGCGGGGACGCAGAGAGACGCGGGCAGCGCGTTGGAAATGGGACGACTGAAGAGGGAGGAAGAACCAGCTGCAGATAAGAGCGGAGCCCTGGGAACGGGCTGAGGGCGCTGGGCGGGAACGGCGGCGCTGACCGGGCGGACCTCGGTTCCGGCGGGCAGGGAGGCGGGCGGCAAGCAAGCGAGGGTAGGAGGCGCCCCTCCTCCGCCTCCGCCTGCCCGGGGGCTGCCGCTCCCCGCGCGGGGCGGTGGCTCGGGATCCGGCCCTCCCCGTTACCGCCTCGCCGCCTCCCCCTGTCACTAGGCGATGCTGCAGCCAAGATGGCGGCGGACGCCGAGTGAGCGTGAGCGGAGGCAGCGGCTCCGCTACCGGCGGTCTCCCCGCCTCGGGCAGGGGAAGGCGGAGGGATGAGGCGCGTCCCCGGTCCCGACTGGTCGTCGTGAGGGGCGCGGGTCGGCAGACACCATGGCGGGGATTATCAAGAAGCAGATTCTGAAGCATCTCTCCAGGTCAGTGGGTCGCCGTGCCCCGCGTAGGCTGCGGGGTGTGCGGCGACAGCTCCCGGTCCGGTGCCTAGGGGTGAAGAGCGGCCCGCGGGGCCTGGCGGGAGGACCGGGATTCATCCAACCCGCGGAGGGTGGACCTGGAGCCGCTGCCTCAGGGCGACTGTTGGGGGCGGAGAGGTTGGCCGGCTGCTGCTGTGGGGCTCTTCGGCGGTGACAGCCGCGTAAACGGCCCCGAGCCCCCTCGCTCGGTGGGCCCCGGGGGCGCGTAGGCGCCCGCCCGAGGCGAGCGCTGTCGGTCTGCCTGGCGCAGAAGGGAGTCACCGAGTGAGTCACCGCCGGGCTCCGGTCGGCTCCCCGCCCGGGCAGACGGTGCCCGCCCCCGCAGCCCCCCGCACGGCGCGGAGCCGTAGCCGGCCGGGGGCTACCGTGACAGCGGGCCCGCAGTGACAGCGGGCCCGCAACCCCCGGTAGGCGACGGCGCAAGCCCTTGGAGGAGGCCCCGCGGGGCGGCCCCGAGCAGCCCGTGGCGGTGAGAAGGGGGAGCGAGGGCTAACGTGGGAAAGGAAGGGGAAAAACCCAAGCCCTGTTGTGATACAAAGGCGGCGAGGGGTTTACACGTAGCCGTCCCAGTTCCGTGGCTGGCTGGCTGGGGGTGTGGGAGCTCGGCGTGTGTCCTTCCAGGTCTTCATCGCGACATCTGAGCTCTTGCACGCTCTTGCAGCTCTCGCAGGTGAGGCCGAGTAACAAAAGAGGCGGGTACCGCTGCGTGCAAAGGGATCCCATAAGTTGGGTGTTTGCTGTGTGACTGAAATCGTATCCAGCGCGCCTCAGGGGTTGACACAACCGAAAAAGCCCTTACGGTGAAATTTTGTAGCTGTCAATGTCTTGTGTTTGAAAGCTGGCAAAGCTGCAGAAAGTACACAGCTGCATTTCTCCCATTGTTTACCGAGACAGAAACCTCTTAGGTACTTGGTCTTCTGTGCTGCCACAGCATTATTCTTCAGAGCTTGCTTTTATAAATTAAAAGATATAACCTGTAATATTAGTCCCTTATTGGCCCTTTTTTTCCAAATACTTTATTTTCGTGTGGTGTTTTTTTTTTTAATGCAAGGTGTTTGTTTTCGTTAGTGCTAATAAATAGAGAAAATACAATTAAATGACAGATTGTCATATGACCGATCTGTTGATGATGCGCAGAGAAAACACAGTCCTCACTCCAGATCCTTTGATATCTATCCACTCAAGATTATGCATGAAGCAGTAGTAGAATAATTTTTTCCCTCTGCCCTACTTGTAAGTTTTGTAGCTGGGAATGTTGATGAAGAAATCTTGTCTTCTTGTGAAAATAACAAGAGCACTGTGTGAATGGAAATGAAATAGGAAGATGTCATCAGCCTCAAGTCCGTTTTCTAATCAGAAATGCGCATGGAATCACTGGACTTAATTGACTACTACAGCTCGCCTTCTGTAGTGCTATTTAGCAAGCTCCATGAAAAAAGAACTCTAGTCTCTGTGCTGCAGGTTAAAGCCTAACATCTGTCTAGTAACATGAGCTGGGTTTTTGCCTAACTGTGCAAATAAACAGCTGCATAGGTTGGGCTTCAGTACTGCTAAACGTTGGTAAAGCAGCGTTTGCTTTCCTGTGTGAGGTGATAGCGCTGATACAACAGGACCGCAGCAGTTGGTTGTGACAAGTTTTGTCATTTTTAAATATCCTACTTGATCTAGCTAACAATCTGAGGCTCGCTAGTTCAAGCTGAGGCTTGTGATGCACGCTGTGTTGACGTTAATAGAGTTTGTTACCAAAAATTATAGAGAGTATTCTTATTAAGCCCGTTATTACGGGTGCTCGCGTGATCAGCTAATATCTTTTCTCCCCGCAGAACGCGCGTCAGTGGCTGCAGAAGTTGGTTACACAAAACCAGAATTCAGGTGGTAGAAGCACCTTTAGATCTGGTTGCTTTTTTTTTTTTTTTAATTTCGGGAGCTTGTTCCGTCCACAAAAACGATCACGTTATTTATTTTCTTTAGTATGTTTTGTAAGGACATGATTAAGGTAGGTTCCACACAGTGTTGTAATTCAGTGTGGAGCGACATACTTAAGGAATTCTGTGTAGTACAGAGGGTGTCAAAGGATACTTTCACTTGCTACTCCATGACTGTATTGTTTCATAGGTCCTGAAAAGTGGTTCTTGTTTGCCATCTTCGTCAAAGCAGGTGGGAGTGGCAGGTTTAAAATGTACTGGTCCATATACCATCAAAGAAGAGTGGAAAGAATGATTCTGTTGGCTCAATTTACTCTCGTTTTTCATTCTTTATGTTTGAACAAAGCCAAATCTAATATGTACTTCAAAGAAAAAAAAACCAGAAGATAGGAACTTGTCCCTTCAGTTACAGAAAAGTACTTTCCTTTTTTTTTTTGCCATAGATCGCAGAAGAGTTGAGGTCGGAAGGGATCTCTGGAGGTCATCTTGTCCAGCTCCCCCAGATCATCATTGATTTAGCAATATTTGCAGTGAAGATTGCTGCAATAGATGTTACTTGTGTTAGCAATTTTTATCTTTCTTATTACCCAGATACCGTATATGCAAATTTAAAAGCATGCAGCAATTTAGCAGTTTACAGTGCGTGTCAATGAACTGATCAGGGCACTGGTGTTGGGAAGGAGCCTTACCATTCTACATTTGTTAGCCAGGAAAATTTTTTGTATCAGTTTGAGCCTTTAAGGTCTGAGAAGAAGACGAAGAGGAAGACCCAAACTGTGTTTTGAAACTGTTTTGTCATCTAAATGACATTTTACCTTTGTGAAAGGTTTTTCTTATTGTTGTGTCACAGCTTAAGAACAGTGACAGTATCAGAGCTTGTTTACTCAGCTTGTAACAGAACTGTATCTTATGTCATGACCTGGTGATGAGTTTTTATCTTTCTCACAGTCTTTAAAGACTTTTAAAATATAAGCTCTATCTTCAGCATGTGTTGCTCTTCTGCAGGGCTGTGGAAGCAAGTGAGAACAAGGCAAGGGAGGGGACAAAAACCAATTTTGTCCTTGTTCTTCAGATTATGTGGTGCCTGGTGTAGGGTGTGAAACCAAATACTATCTGCTAAGCTGAAATGATGAGTTTGTCACTTGGCGGCTTGAGTTTTTGTCAGCTCCATATTGGGTTAGATGTGTTTTTTTGTGAATGAGGGTGGTGGAGTGTCTTTATTTGATAACATATATATGCTAAAACGAAACAAGTATCTGGATAATGCCATTGTCCTTTACAAAGGTGGGAACGAGACGCTGTGCCTGGGAGTGTTGGGATCACTTTTTACTGCGAAAGTCTTCCCCAGTGAACTGAAACTTGTGCTGGAACTTCACATGTGCTGTTTCATGTTTTCACGAGTGAGAGATTCCCTGCTGAACAGCACCTTATATTGCAAGGTTTTCTCTGCACTGCTCTTGTATGCTAACAGGAGATACCCTTCAGTGGTACTGCTTTTTTTTTTTTTCTCAGTTTCACTTTGTAGAGAAGCGTATAAAACAGTGGTGCTGAACATTTCCAGGAGTACTCTAGATTGCACTACCCAAGCTTGCAATAATGTTCCTTTTACACTGTCCGTGGTTCTAAGGGGATCATCACCTCAGGGTTTGAATCTTGAGTTGTTCGGGTCCAAGATACTGACAGAGATCTTGTGTTACTGACACATACTTCTATAAGGTTTTTTTTTCAGATGCCTTTTGGTCATGGCTTTTGGTATCACTGACTGAAACTCCCTTTGTATTTAATGAGTGGTGTAACTGTGTTCTATTTAAGGATCTGCAATATCCATGCCTTTCTGTGAAAAAGTTTTGTTTACCAAAGTGACTGAGAATCATGAAAGAAAGCTTACAAACTTTGCCTCTACATTGGGTTAAGTAGCCCCACTGAATATGATGTACTTCATCTCAGTTAGATATTAACTCTTCAGTTCACCAGTGATAACAGATAATTCAACCTAAAAACAAAAACATTCTTTGTTTAAATCTGATTTGCTGTTTTCACAAAGGAAACAGGAAGAGGTTTAAAAGTGTTTGGTATAGAAGAAACCCAAATAGTTTTTCAGTTTCTGTCACTAGTTAGTGTTCTGTGTGAACTTAGACCTTTGCTTTTGCTTACCTAAAGGTGTAAAAATACGAAGATTTCAACAGAAGAAAGTTGCAGTGAATTTTGTGCCATTTTTTTTCATCTCATAGTTGGGCAATCATTCTATAACAGATATGAAGATTGGTTTTAGAAAGGACAGTGTACTAATCATATGGATATCAGGAAGCAGCTCATCCTTCTATGAACGGTAATATGATGTAGGCATCATCTGGTGTAACTTCACTGATATGTGTCCTACCTCAGTATTTGACCTGATTATCACCCTGCTTTTATACCAGTGAGACATGACTGTTTGGTGAGGGATGCTGCCATTGTAAGAGATCTGAGGTGACCACTTTTACACTCTACCAACATAACACCTTTGTTTGGCCGGAGTGGCTCATTCCTTCGTTTAAATGACCGCAGTTTCTTGGATGAACTTTTGAAACTTCTGCTAGTAGCAAAAGAAGTAGAATATTTACTTATTTCCAATTCTGTGCGTTCCTATTGTATGTCACTTCAGCTTAGTGGAAGTTACTCAGTTTTTGGGGGGCAGCCAAAGAACCCAAAGGTGTACTTTGCCTAGAATAAGCGCAAAGTACTGAAGATTTTACGGAGTGTACACTAAATGACTGAGTGCTTGGTTGGTATGTGGCAACAACGCGAAACGCAATGTAGACGTAACAATCTACATTGTTCTGAATGAATCTGTGTGGAATCTGAATGCTTATGGAAAGCATTAGCATAATGATTGTCTCAAAAAAAAATGCTGCACCTAGTGAAAGAATGAGTCTGAAAAAGGACAGGTATTAAAGCAGACCTGCTTGAGAAGGCAGAAGAGGACAAGTAGAATGAGCAATTTAGAGTTTTATTATACTCCCCTACTTCTTACCTTCCCTTCTTTCAAATTCAGTCCTTTTGTATTTAAGTGGAGGCTTCAAGCCAACAGTTTTGTCTGTGTGAATGTGTTGGTAGTGTCCTGATGAGCATACAGGAATCGATAAAGGCTTTTTACAACAAAAACCCCTTTCACTTTCTTCTGTTTTTGTTGGTAGCGTTATGCTTTGTATGGCATATTAAGCTTCTATAACAGGAGATCTTCCAAAAGGCCAAACTGAAATTGCTGTGGTGCTTTATGAATTTATAAAGGTATTTTGGAGATAAACCAGCAATAATGTATTTGCTGGTGGAATTCTTAATCATTGCATTTATTAAGATTTAATAGTAAATCTTCTGTTGCATCCCAGAAAGATCTCTTAAGCTTTCAGTAGCGTTTGATTTAGTAAAATAAACTCAGAATTTGACTTCTAGTTTTCAGTTTGTTTTACGTTCTTTTTTGGCAAATGAATTTTAAATCTGGATGCTGATTCTGCAGATACTGTATTTGTACAATTAAAGTTCTGCTGAAGCTTCCTTGAGGTCAGACAACTCTGATGTATACATAATAAAAAAATAATGCATTTACAGAATCAACAGGAATTAATCAGCAACATTTTACTTGTATGGTATGTGATAATTTTCTTGAAACATTTCTCAGAATAGTTTAACTGGGGAATGAGTTTCGGAATTAAAATTATGTTGAAGTTTACTTAGTGTTCAAGTAACTGAAATGCTAGTGTGAAGCATTCTCAGGAAAATGGGTATTTAAATAAAGCCTGTGAAGAATACAACTGTGACAAAGACCACACTTGCATATTTTATTTATTTTTTTAATTTGGTAATTCTTCTGCCAAATTCTGGGGTTTGTTGGTTTTCTTTTAATATCAAAGGAGTATAAAAGTATGTGCTAAACAACTTTAACAGGGAGAGGTGCTTGTTAAAGTAGATTTCCTTTTCTACTTTCTTCTACAAGCAGATTGGGTAGGGGATATTAGATGATATCTGGTGAAACAATGGAATTAAAAAGACTTCCACAAAGTGATTTGTTTCACAGATTTTTTTTTGCAAATCACCAGAAGAATTGCTAACAAGTAATTGCACAACACATCCAGGTTTTGGCTGCTTGTGGGGGAACACAGGTTTCTGAATCCGGTAGCTCCTCCAGGAGCTCTTCTGTACACCTTTGTGGAGCGTGTGCTGACCAGGATTTGGATCTCTTCATTCTTGCCTCTTTTCAGGAGACGAAACAGGAGAGAAAAGTAAGAAGAGCTCCAGCTCAGGCTGTGGCTTGTAGTATTTCCAAGCTACCCTGCGTGGATGTCCGAGCTCTGCTGCGCGAAGAATGCTCCCAGCGCAGATTTTGTGGCAGCTCTGCCATGCAGCTCACCATACATCTTCAAAATACCAGAGCTTTTCTTTTCTCAGATAAGTTGGCTGCTTCTGTTATCTGATTCTCAAGGAAGCAACCGTGAGATCCAGCTACCCAAGAATCTGGAAGTTACGCGGTTTCTTACTTCAGGAACAATTTTCATGTTGTAGTTGCTCCCGTTGCTGGGGATCTGAGAAATTATTATAACTAGGTGTCTGTAATTCACTTTAGTGGTAAAACCCTTAAACGTTGTTCAAATATCCCAACAAGCTACCAAAGGCACTGTCCAAATACTTGGATTTTATTGTGCCCCAAAGGGTAAAAATGTAGGAACTAATTATATTTAGGCTGAGGCATCTTTTCAAAGTGAAGACAGTTAACCAGAAAATGATTGATTACTTATTTATTTATTAATTACCACATGGTTCACCAAATTAAAGGTTCTAATTTTTAAGAAGCTTAATGTACTAGAATTTTATAGCCTGCTAAATCGGAATGTCAAATATGTGTGTGTCTTTGTAGCACTGCCCCAGATACAAAAACAAATCCAAGAAGTCCCCTTCCCTTACATCTGTAGAGTCATCATCCTTTAGTGTGAATTTTGACCAGGCGAAGCTGAGATACCGTAAACAGGAACAAATATCCTGGCCTAAGAAATCTTAGGCTAGGCAAAACAGAACTTAAAAAGTTACCTCCCATTTCAAAATAGAATAAACCACTCTTAGGCTGAGTCTGCAGGTTGTCTTCCTTCTTGCATTCCAAATACTGAGTATCTCTGAAACTGCTTGTCTATATTACGTAGACCTTCTCTGCATGAGTCAGGTTTTCTCCATAAGCTGTTCATTTAAACATGGCTGCAGTGTTGTAGTATCAGAGAGCAGGGGCTACGGGAATCTAGCATTCTACAGAGGTCTGGTTTCTTTTTGGTTCTGTAATGTCATGGTAATGTAACAAACTGTTGTAACTGCAGTTCTCTTCAGCTAAAACTCTCTTACGTTATTCTGTCACTCCTTTTTCCCTTTGAACTTGATCCCTTGTGTGTCCCCTGTGTCCCGTTCCCTGCAGCGATCCCAGCTGGCTCTGGTGGAGATTGGTTTGCTGTGAAAATCCTTACTACCAAAATGAGTACCAGAAGCTTCTCGGAAGCCGTGGCAACTGACCACTTGCTTTCACCAGGAATAGGGGCCTTTTGTCTGAATACCTTGCCCTCAGGTAACTTCCCCTCTCCCACCTTTGTAGAGCACATGTAAGAGGTGGTATGCATTTATATAAATTCGGGAGTGAAATCAGCTCTATAAAATGTTAATGGATTTTTTTTTTTTTTCTCCTGTTTGTTTTTGCAATTTTGCAAAGAAGTCATCGTTTGCTTTATAGCTGTGTGATTTATTTTGTTTGCTTGGTGGTTTGTTTTTTTTTTAAGTCCTAAACTAAATTTGCAAAACTGGTTTGTGAAGTAAATCAGCACTCCTATTATGAACGTACCTTTACGTGTATTTTCTAAATGCCATCTTCTTCTAGATGTTTCTCAGTATCTTTAGGCTATTGACATTTGCTGTTTATCACTTACACCTGCTTAATTCCTCTTCATAATTTGATGTTTATCACCTCTGTATTAATAGATATTTGAAGGATCAGTCAGCTTTTTACCTAGTTTACATAAGAGAATAGTTGATTTCTTTTTCAATTAAAATAGTCTTTGTAGTCTTATTGAAAAATCTACTTTTGTTGTGAGATCTAATCAGCTATCATTAAAACGTTATCTGCTAATGTCACGCAAATAAATGATGCAGTTTCCAGAAGGCAGATGCTTTTGGACTGCACTGTAAATTCTTGATTTTAAATTTATAAAATTATTTTTTATTAAATGGCTTTTCCTTGCATTATTTGCAGAATGTTTTGTTCCAAGTGGTATTTAATAGTTATCAAGTATAAGCTAATTCTCAGAATGTGAGGTGTTATTTTGCTGCCTGCAATGTGGAAGTTGCATATACCTTGCCACATACAGTTTAGTCTATTCATGATTTTATGTCAATGTATGCATTAAGGTTTGTCATGTATAGGACTGTCATGTCTGAAACAAGTTTTTTGGGTTGTGATAATATTAACCATTTCTATGCTTGTGTAAGTGATATATGATAAGACTCTTGGGATAGAAAAGCTAATATTGATCTGTGTAAGGATTTGTCATAAGTGGAAGCGACGTTGCTCTAGCAATATTTTACTTACAAGATAATGATCATTCACGCAGTGTAAGCTCCTCAGATATGCCCAGGGCATGGCTGTGTTTGAGCAGAACTGCTGCATGACACATAATTAGATAATAGCCATTGATGACAGCAGCTGTTTCAGTTCTACCTGTGCTCAAAGAGCAACCAATACGTTTTTTCCAAATGGAAAGCAAATAATTTCCTGTATGTTTTACTACATAATTAATCAGGGGAAGCTTTATATAAACTGTTGGTTGATTGGGATTATCAGTACTTGAGAAAGTATGGAATGGACCTCAGAGTGAATGAATGAGTGTACTAAGCTGTCTTTAGGAAGTCAGCTGGAGTAGGAATCCATACTGAAGTCCTTCTGTGCCGTGATGAAATGGAAGCGATTATTTGGAAAGCGTCATCAGAACAGATGTACTGTTAAACGTTCCACCTCCTAGGATGGGAGAGATGACACTGCACCAGCTGCCTTAGACAAGTATGGGCTGGTTTTTTGAGTCAGGGTCTTAATTAGAAATTTGCCTCGAAAGGAAGATCTGTCTTCAGATGATGGTAAGTCAGAAGGCCAGGTGGTCATTGGGTGGTTCAGGTCCTGAAACCTGACTTCTCAATAGCCTGAAAAGTCCCACCTGAAGCTGTAGGGGTGTTGGTAGTGTTTTGGAGTAGCGTGCTATAACTTGTGGCCAGCCAAGAGCAGATTGGGTGTGCAAACAAGGCAATGCCCTGCCCTGTTCCAGAGGGTTGACCCGTCAGCACCTTCACAAAATGCTGTGCAGCAGAGCATGCGGATGCCGTCTGTGCCGGACATCCAACGGGCCGTGCAGGGTTCTTCAGCTGACACTCAGCCACCCAATACACATCTGACAATTCTACAGAAGTTCAAGGTAGGGTTAAATAGAGCATGCAGGCATTCACGTGGACTGGTCACGTCACCCTCCTGTACAAATTGATGCTGGAGAGTGTAAGAAAGTGCCGTTCAGGTATCATAGGTAGTGAGGGGTGTACTTGAAAAATCTGGTGATGGGTGTAGCTGCTGCAGTTGGTATTGCCATTTAGGAGTCCCCTGTGATTCCCTGTATCTTGCAGGATAAGGGAATGGTAGCCCTTGCAGTGTCCCAGATGAGGGCATGCCATCAGATTTTGTGGTAATATTTAGTACTACTTACCATTAATTTTTTTAATACACAGAAACACTTTCATGTATCCGAGGCAGTTTTTCATTGTCCCTTATTTTCCAGCTTTATTTCCTAAAAACACACGTTTCACTTAGAAGGCAGAGTAGTTTCCATGTGTTATATCTTCAGATATTCAGTATTTTGCATCGGCAGAGTCAGCTGTTTCTGCAAGGCCATTTGCTGATGTCTTGAGTTCCTCAGAAGGTCAATTTTCTGTGGACTTGATGAATGTGACTAATGTTACCTGTCGAATTTTACACCTTTTAACTCAGCCTGCAGAGCTAAAAGTCATTTACTCCAAGTCTTACATAAACCATAGTAATGGTTTCTCGTTGGGTGAATTAAAATTATCTCATCCCTAGAACAGCCAGGATTGACTCAAAGGTTTCTGTTACTTCACAGTTCACCAACGTTTTCTAGGGTATTACTAAATATGTGCAATGCATTTGGATTTCTACATGTCCTTTGGATGTTAGATATTGTTGCTCTTGCAGTCTTCTGAACAATTTCTGCTGGCCTTAAGCCTTTTACCATGTAGTTATTTTTTTGTATCAGCTTTTGCAATGCTTTTTGGTTGAATTTTTTTAAAGTACCAAGAGAAGGTACCACTTGCTTGGTTCTAATCCTGTTTCATAGGTCTGAAGGATGAAAATAGGCATCTTCCACAGAAGTTTTGGTTTGTATTTGTTTTCTTTCCCCCTCATCTATCGCACACATGTAAATTCATTAGTGCCTTACTGTTTCAATACAAGTCAATCACTTGTTGCATTATAAAGTCTGTCTGCCACTCAATGGCAGCTAAATCTTTAATCCTGTATGGCTGTAGTCTGTCTCACCTTTTCTCTTCTATTATACCTGGATCTAGAAAGGAATGCTGCTAAAAAACCTTCTGAATGTCGTTGTGTTTAATGTTACTGGTGTGTAGAGCAATTTGCTAATCTAGGGAGTCTTTCTCATCTAGGACTTGCTGCCAGCCAAGTAGATCTAAACATCTTGGTACTTTGGACTTAACTAAAGATGTGCTGCCACGTGGAAAGGTATAGCAATGCTCCTGAACTCAGTATTTACAGGTGATGTTTTGTTTGTGCGATACTGATATTTATTCTGGCTACAGGAAAGAAAATACCAGAGAGGAAAACGTTCTGTTGTCTGCAACATGCTATTTGCTGTGACTTTTTTTTTTTTCCCCCCTCTGCTTAAAGGTGGGAGGGATTGAGATTTTTTTTTTTAATTATTATTGTTTTATTTTTCTTAGAACAAACCAGTTATTGAAAATCAGCTTTGATTTGTGGTGTTACACTGGATGAGAGGAACTTGCTCATAACTGCACACACTCTTAGTGATCCCTATGCTTAATTTCTGTGTCAGATTTGACAGTTAGTTCTGTTCCTCTTCTATTTAAGAAGTCTTGAAATTTGAAATGGTGCAGTGAGCAGAATGAAAGTAAACCTCCTTCTCTCTGTTATGTAGAGTCATGGGAAACCAGTATCCTCCTCAGAAACTCAATTGAAAAAAGGCTGGTTTTCTTGCTTCAGAAATGGTACGGTCAGAGTTCCTTAGTGATTTAATAACATGGTTCATCCAGGAGAAACAGGAAAAAAAACCCAGTTATCTTTCTGTTACACTTCTGTTGCTTTATTATCGATACAGTTGCCAGTGCTTGCTTTTTCAGAGCTGATTGTTTTGAACCATATTATCTTCTTAAAGGAGTTCTCCTTCATAATAGGGACATAAGCAAAACGTGTGGCACATATTATGATTGAATAGCCTGTCATGATTAGAGCATACCTGTAGGATGCGATTGCTGAAGAAATTTTATTTCAAAAGCAGGGGAGACCTCTGGTAGAGCCCAGTGGAAGAAATGGCATATTCAGTAGATGTGCAGAAGAGCTGAGAATCCCGTGTCCGCGTGCGATCCGGGCTGCCCTTATTTCTCTGTTAAATCTCGAGCTTGGAGTTTCTGTTGGCAAACTTGCCAAGGCATCTGGTATTCTGTCCAAACCTTTGCGGAGCACGGCTCTAAGCTTCATGTGGTCTGTGGCCTTCATTATAGAAACCATAAGCTTGTGCTTTCAAAGAAGTGTTTTCCCTTGTCTTCTCTACTGGTGTTTGGTTGATTTTTGTTTCGAGTTTCACTTATTGACGATCTTTTTTTGCAGGCATGGAGTGCACCATTTAGAGCTCCAAGCCTGCATTGTCAGAAGAAAAAACTTCAGAAATGAAATATTTTGGGCAAGGATAGAAATGCATATTCTGTCTAGATTTTTTTTTCGTTGTTGTTTTGGAGAGAAAAGAACTGAAAGAGCTGTTGTGGACCTGAAAAAATAAAATGATTATAACTTACTGCTCTACATATGATTCTTACTGCTGTGCTGTTATTGTGTGGTCTTTTACAGTTTTCACTAAGCTCTTAGTCCATACTCTGTAAATTAAAGTTGAACCATCTAACTGTATAGCACATTTATTGCACGTGTGTATGTGTGTGTATATATAGGTACCCAAGGGAGCTATGTGAGGCTGCCTGATAACTTTGTATTTGTAGAGTCCCACATTTTAAAGTGTAAAATTTTTTGTAGCATTAATCTACTTTATAGAATTGAATACTAAACCAGAATTGAAATTCATACTGTCGGGTATAGTAACTCAAACCTCAAACTGTATCTTTTGAGAAAGGAAGGATAGTTTGTGAAATTGAAACTAAGTCCATGGTAAGAATTCTGCTAAGAATATCTTGTGGTATTAGCAAAACAAGTATCTCTTGCCAGTACCACAAGAACAGTGACGTGGCACTGCCGCAGCAAAACCAGCGTAACAACAGCTTTGGTGAACTCAACCATGTCCTTTATTTCCATTCCTCTCGCCCTTTCCTATTTCCCCTCCCCCAGCTCAACATGACCCTGCAATGTGTGTGCAGCCCAGGAAGCCAACTGTATCCAGTGTTCAAGGGCAAGTTGGGTAAGGCTTTGAGCAGCCTGGTCTAGTGAAAGGTGTCCCTGCCTGTGGCAGGGGAGTTTGAACTAGATGATCTTTAAGGTCGCTTCCAACCCAAACCATTCTATGATTCCCTTTTACTTTTCTCTGTTCTGCCTTATTCAATTCTTGAACTGAGCAGTGGGTGTTGACACTCGGTCTGTTCCCTAGAAAAGGAACATCAGTCAGGAGTTCATTGGATGTTGTATGGGGGCCCTTGTGTTGAGGCCTCTACTCCCAGTTTGACCCAAGTTTAAGGAATCATTAACTCATTCTAAGAAAGGGACACCTGGGCCGGGGGGAGGGGAGATGGCAAGCTGTGGTGGAGCCCTTTGCTTGTGCCAAGTCAGAGAAAAGTGTGTGTTCATGTCATGAAATTGGTCATGTCATGCAATTGGTAGACATGGTTAGTTCTGAGTAGTTACATGAAAAGCTTATAGAGAATTCTTAAATGGTTTTCCCTGGTCAAAGATTTCCAATCATGAAGCATCATGACACGGTTGATTTCTCATTACTATGTATTCAGGATTACATGACTCTACACTAACTTTAGGGGAAGTATGTCTCTGCTTTACATATAAATTATATCATAAATATGATAGCCTAATAAGTTCTCAAAGTTTAAGCAATTGAGCATTCTAGGTTACAGTACTGACTAAGAAACAGAGTATTCTTTAGATATAACTTGCCCACCTCCAAACCTGTGCTGCCTCCTCCTTAGTTTTTGACTGGTGATAAGTATTAGAAAATGTTTCCAACACCAGAATATTCAGAATAATATTGTCTTTTAATAATAAAAAATAAAAGTTAATAGTATTAAAATATTAAATTGCAGATTTTATCTGCAGGGAAGAGGAGGCTGAGGGGAGACCTCATCAGTCTACAACTACCCGAAAGGACATTGTAGAGAGGTTGGTGCTGGTCCCTTCTCACAGGTAATTAGCAATAGAACAAGAGGGAATGGATTCAAGCTGTAACAGGGTAGTTTTAGACTGGACATTAGGGAAAAATTTTTCACAGAAAGAGTAGCCAGACACTGGAATACGCTGCCCAAGGAGGTGGTTGAATCACCATCCCTGGATGTGTTTAAGGGTCGTTCAGATGTGGTTTTGAGAGACGTGGTTTAGGGGTGAACTTTGTAGAGTAGGGTTAATGGTTGGTCACGATGATCCCAAGGGTCTTCAGCAACCTGAATGATCCTGTGATACTATGGTAACAATTTTGTCAGTGGAAAATTATACCGACTCGTGGCAGGTTCAGTAGAACTTGCACTAGACATGTACCAGTGTGTCTGTGGAACATCTTCTCCCCGAGTCTCTGTTGACTGAATGCAAAGCACACCAGGAAGAAAAGTCAGAGCACTCTCGCTCAGTGGGCATGTCCTGATTTGGTGTACTGTGGGATCCTAGAAACGGTACCATTTGGAGACTTGTGGTTGCCCTAAGGCTTTAAAAAAAAAATTGTAAAAAAAGTTAAAATGCTGTTCTTTTTGTTGTTTGGCTCTTCTTTTAATTTTATGCATAAAGTTCTGAATTCTTGTAAATTCTAACTAAAAATGAGCAGGGCTAGCTGCCCAAATAGGCCAAGGTCTATTTTTTTCTTTTTTTTTTTTGAGTTAGAGGCCACTGTATAAAACTATAAAGGTTTTCCTGTTATATTAAGCAGTATGAAATGGTTCTGAAGTGCTGAAAATATCCAGCAGAGAAGCAAAAGTATGTTTTATGGAACAACTCAGTTTAGAAGGAGAAGGGAACTGGCACAAGGCTGTAAAATGTTGGCATCCTCAGTGGAAAACTGGCTCTGGACAAAGCAGATGTGGTTGCTTTATATTATGACATTACTATGGGCTTTTGGGAAACACCACAGTTTCCTTGGTATCCACTCATCAGTCACATTCCAGCTGGGGAAGTGGAATGAAGAGATCTGCTGGTAGAGGCACCTACAGCTGAAATACTTTATCCCAACTCAGCTGCTCAGAGTTTTTCTGTGGCTCTTGAAACGAAGGTTGTGGTCTTACAGGTGGAGATCCTCTCGTGTTGGTCGGTGCTGAGGGAAGCAGCACTCAGTTTTCCTTTTGCTGACTTCAGGAGAGGTAACAAATTTAAAGCAATGCTCTCAGAATAATAAGTAGAAGAAATGGGTAGGAAAGCGTTTCATTGTTGAGATTGATTTCTCTGTTCTTACGCCCGTTGTTGGGAGAGACTGGCTCCTAGTTTGGTTGTTTGAAGGGTACTGGAAGTAACTCAAGGTTGGCTTTGGTGTCTCCATTCTCCTCCTTACTGGTCATTTAGCGTCTCTTGCTGTCAAGTTTGGAAAACTGTTCTGTAGATCCTCTGGGTTTCTCTGTGATGTGTTTGCAGTTGAGACCAAGATGATGGTTAGATCTGCCTCCCAGTTGAGTGGCATTTCTGGTGTGGCATAGCAACAGGGAACCCTGCGGGGGACTCCTTCCACAGAGCATGAGGCTCAGGAGACTCTGCGTGTGCAATGGCAGAATGCTTTGGCATTTGCCGTGTAAATGTGGCTTCAAAATAGCACCAGTTTGTGATTCTTATGTCTCAGCTAGAAAGTGAGAGACACTATGGCGTGACTGAAAATGTTCAGTGTCCACTTTTTTTTTTTTTCTTCTAGGAATCTGCATTCAGATGAGACTTGTCAATGTGATTTCTGAGACAGGAGGCTTTATGTCTTGCAGTTACTGATGGGATGTTCTACTGAGGCAGGTTGTGCAGCTCTTCTCATTCCTCTTTCTTGTTAAAAGGAACAAAGAAAGATAACCAGAAAATGAAATAATTTCAAGTCCTTTGTTCCCCTCAGAATGTTTCTAAGTGGAGCATTTAGGAGTGCATTCGTTGTAAAGGAAAAATGTATTGTCAAGAGGCTTAATGTATTGTTAGTGCTGAAATTATTAAAATATATTATTCATGGATAATTCATGGAGCTCATTCCCTCTGGATAATTTATGTCTTGTAAGAAATACAGAAACAACTGCAACACTTCTGTCATAAGAACTGTGTCTAGTATTATTTGCAAATACATTCTGAATCATTTCAGACTTAAAAGAAATAACATTTAACTGAACTGTTGATTCTGAACAAGCTTCTTCCCCTGTGCACCTACACCCTCAGATGCCTTGATCTTTTAGAGTTTCTTTTCGTGATTAAGCTGACAGGTTGTGAAGCTCTGTAAGTTTATGATGTCTGGCTGAGTGCTCCCCAGGAGTGATGAAATGGATGCTTACTTTTTGTCGGGCTAGGTAGATGCGTTTCCAAAGCTTACAGGCACAAGAATGCAGTGAAGCAGTTGGACATGTTGAATGCACACTGTGCTTAAGGTATAGCCTGTTCTGCAGCTTGTGGTAGATATAATGCTAGAGCCGTTGAATTGAGGAGGCTTTTTGTCATGTTCTCTCACAAGGATTTGAAGGTTGTTCTATTGTATAAGCAAATCATAGCACTTTTGAAGTATAATGAAATTTATTGCATACGTACTCTTTTAAATAGTTACATTTTTTAGCCCTTGTATGTCAGATTGACCTTTCAAGTTTTCATCCAATATTTTATATACACTGTGCTGTGTTGTGGATGTAAATGTGTGTGTGTATATATATATATTTTTAAACTATGTTACTAAGTTCTATGGTTAATCCTAATTAATATTGTAAATAAAACTTTTCATTTCAAAATTTCTAACTGTAAAGATATATAGAAAGGTACTCTTTATAAGGCATAGCTTTTTTGTTGTTGCTCCTGAATGAATTCTACACCACTCCTGCTTGCTTTAAGAATGACAGTGAAAGTTGTAGAGGTTTTGGATTATTTTTTTTTTCTCCTTTTGAAAAACTAAAGAAGAATGAAATAAATTCACTTCTACCTTATAGAGTTTAAAATAAATAGTTAAACACTTTGAATCAAGGATTTATTATTCTGGGTGATGAACAAATTAGAAGATACCTCATAATATGTTTAGTTACGTTTAAAGTTTTGTAACTCCTTTCACAAATACAGAGGGACAAAGAAATTAAGTCCATGGTACCCTTTCTTTTCAGAGTGAAATTATACATAAGAACCTAGGATGATTTCCTCCACCTAGACCATTGGTTTCAGTTGAATTGTCAGCTATATGTGGGACGGTTCTGCTTGCTTTAGATGTGTTTACTTAAGGTGCCTGTTTGTTTCTAGGTTCACTAAAAATCTGTCGCCTGACAAGATCAACCTGAGCACATTAAAAGGGGAAGGTCAGCTGACCAATTTAGAGCTGGATCAAGAGGTACTTCAGAACATGCTGGATCTTCCAACATGGCTTGCTATAAACAAGGTCTTTTGCAATAAAGCATCCATTAGGGTGAGTATTTTATTGTGCCAGAATGGTAATTGGCCAGATCTTTATTTTTTTTCCCTTGTGTCTCTGTAAACTTGAAACCAAATGTGCAATAATAGAAAAGTGTGATGAGTGCTTCACAAAACTGTAGAGAAGAAGATGTTTCTGGCAATAATTTTTTATTAATTTCTCATGTGATGACATGAAATACATATGGGAACAATGAGAATAAGCAGTCATTTTAAAAAATTTTTTTAAATTTTTTTTTTTTCTGAGTAGAATTTATTCCTACATGTTCTGAAATAGGTATAGAGGTAACAGTTTTTATTTGCCCACGATCGTTAGTCTCCTATAAATATTTATTATTATCTTTACATGTATTATTTCTTCTCTTTACCCCTTGTGGCATAATGGCCTGGCTTGCTGGCCCGGCTCACCGTGAGACAGAAATGCAGCTAATGTAGTGTACTTTGTGAGAAAGGTTGAGATGCCAGCTAAGCTGGCAGCCAAAGTGGCTGAAGGAAGGAGTCTTGTGAAGATATGACAGTCCTGTTTCAGCTTAAACCAACAGTCACAAACATATCTTGAAGGCCAGAGTGTCTGAGTGGAGACCTTTGCCTAATTAATGGAAAAATTAATATTAACGTTTACACCCCTGAGTATGATAATGAGCCTAAAGGAGTACATGCTAAACATACATGACAATGTTACTCAACTCTCCCCCCAAATCATGCTAAACATCACCTAGAAGGCCGGGATAGATAGGATATAAAAATCCCAAAGGGAGTACACCTCTCAGGGCAGAGAGGAAGCCTGTAAAGTCTAGCAGAGATGGTTGGCAGGCTGTGCTCCTCTTCCTTCATCCAAGACAGGGGCACCTTCTTGGCCAGAACTGTGCCTTCAGTATAAGGTGTACCTTTTATTTCTATTATCTATGAGCTCTATAACTCGGGCCGGCACCTCTGACTGCATTGGATGTTTCCCAGGAATTCTTTACTTGAGCTTGATTATTCTTTTGCAGGCAGTGCATTTATCAACGGCAACTCCAAACCTCTCTGTTGCTTTAATAAATCAAACATTTTTGGTTAACTTTTAAACTGTCTCAGTGCAAGTCCTTCCAGGCCCTGTAGCTGGGCTCTGTGAGGCTCGTGTCAGCCGGAGCTCCGAGACGGGACTTTCAGACGTACCTGAGACTTGGCAAAAGAGCTCAGAGAAACCCTTGGGCTCTGGCAGGCAAACCTCTCACTCCCACCCAAACGCGTCACCCACCTCTTTCTGGTGCTTCCCGACTTGTTCCTTGCCTCTTTAAAAAAAACCAAACAAACCTTTGTGAGGAATTCTGGTCGCTGTGGGAAACGCGGGAACAATCTAAATCTAGTGGGTGTTCCTGTTTCGGTCCTTGTGGCTGCTAAGAATTGAAGCTATGTATATCATATCTCCTAGATTATACTAATGTAAGAGTTAAAGATGACACCGTGGCTTGTTTTTAACAGAAGTGATCTGGTCAAACTTTGGCACCTTTTCAGTTTGTTTTTTTCTTTTTCTTTTTTTTTTCTTTTTTAATCCCCCCCCAGTGGAAGATTGTCCTGATTTTTCTGAATGCAAAGAGTCAACTTGATGCTTTGTTACAGGCATCCAGTTACTTGTAGGCCAACAGAGCAAATGTGGATTTTCTTTCCTTTTGAAGGAAAGAATGTGGCAGACAGTGTTGCTTTTTCTAATGCTTGGCAACTCGGTATTAAAGAGACATTCTATTTTGTTCCTCTGTTTTCTTTCTGTTCAGTGATAAGTATAATTGGAAGTTCTGGTTCTAACACTAAAATTTATGTGCGTGCATAAATTTACAGTATTTTCAGATAAACTTGATATTTTGAAAGCAACATTACTCTGAGTTCAGGAGTTACAAATGTATTTTGTATGCATAAAACACATTCTAAACAAATGCTTTGTTTTACTGTACTTTTAATATTTACTTTGCTTTAGAATAATATTTTCCCTTGCAGATACCATGGACAAAATTGAAAACACATCCCATTTCTTTGGTGAGTTCTGAGATCAAACGCTAAAAATACTCTGTGTAGCAGAATTTATCTCAAATGTTTATATAGTTCTTTTGACTTGACGCTGGAAATAGCTGAAACATTAACAGGCCTTTACTAAGTGTTCTCTGGGTAGTCACAGATCAAGACAAAATGCCTTCATGTTTTTGTTGGTAGGCTTGTTTTCTTAATCTGTGCCTTTAGGTGTTATCCCTATAATGTTTGACTGTTACCTAATTTCTGTCAAGTTCTTCAGTCATTACATCTTAATTTGGGTTCACCTGAAGGGTATTTACTTGTCCAACTAACTGTTTTACAAGCTGCTGCCTGTCTTTTGGAGTTGTATTTTCTAAGGACTTTTCCTTTCTATGTCTGTCTTGTACCCGATGATCTCAGAGTGGGTTTGATGCACATAGCATTTGCAGGGTTTCTGTAGCAGCCTATGATTCAGCTTGGAGATAAATAGAATGTAAAATGTGTAAATAGGACTTAACAACAATTAGAATTAATACTAATTCTTGCATTTGATTATTTTTGCTCTTCGTTTGTAGGTAAGCTAAGAAATATGTTAGCACCAGAAGCAGTTTGCTTTATGATGGCTAAACTTAATCGTGTGTACTTAGGAATGAATATTCCTTTAACTGTCATGCTTCCCAGTCTTGCAATGAATTATTGAATGTGCTTGTAATTCTTTAGTTCTGAATCAGACTTGGGAGGGACGTGTTGTTTTAAATGCTTGATGCATTGGCCAGTGACCCAGTTGTGATGTACAAACGTACTGCTGCTTCCCAACACACAGAGCTTAAGAGTGTGTTAATGCTGAGGTTGGATGATTCAACCTCATGACTATAAAATGCAACTGCCAAATTAGGAAAGCAGTTTAAGCTGTGCTATTCTTAAGGATTACATACTTTGACCTACGGTAACAAGGTCTAATTGTTTGCTTTGCTTCTATTGAATTTACGTTAGCGATCTTTTGAAACGAAGATAATTTTCAGGGTCACCTTTTTCACATAAAGCTTTCCTTGAACAAGTGCATTAAATTGATAACGATGGCAGACTGTACAGCAGCCTTTTTGACTTCTGAAGGAAGGTGAATTCAGTGGCCTTAATGTCCAACTTTAACCCTTTATTACATCACTGAACTTCCACTGTTTTGGTGGTGATATTTTTGCTACTGAGAGTTCAGTTAAATTGGAATAGCATCCTTTGCATAGCTTAGGAGGTAACTAGAACCCACTTCTCTAGCCCAAGTACTTCCACTGAGCTGAGTTGCCCTCCAGGCAAATCTGTCTATTAATGTAGTAGCAAATGCTAAGTTATCTTTGCTCATAATAACTTCCTGTTTCTATATGATAAACACTATCATTTTGAGGAGTGCTTTGGGGACCCAAGGGTGCTATGCAGCAGGTTTTTCTCTATCAAAGCACGTTAGTTGCCAGCGAGAATAGAGAGCTATCTACACCCAGGTGGTCTGTCTTAGCTCCTATGTATAATACACAAACTCCTTAAATCACTGCCCTGCTGGTCTTTGCATGAGTCGTATAGTGAAGGAGATTGTTCCAAAGGTCTTAATTTAAGCAACCTTAAAAGAGTGGTCACAGATCCAAAAAATGTTAGGATAACCAGGAGAAATCTTGGCTTCCTCCTCCTCCCCACTCCCCCAAGCCAAAGGATTATTTTATTTCTTATTGTCCAGATTTACTGTTAATGCTTTCCTTTAAGCATCAAAATATGGTGAAATATAAAAATGCAGAGTAGAGAGCTTATGAATTTCTAAGTAGTAGTCAGGGCATTTAATGGATAAGAGTAGCACAGAGAAATGCTTGTGGAGCAAGTAGATTATGAAGAGAGGCACAATTAACACACAATGATAGTAAAGTTAAGCAGGTGGGGCAGGTTGAATCATGAAAAATCTAAAATTGAGGACAAAGCTTTTTAGTGTGGTTGGTCTGATCTACGAGAGGGTAAATGGAGAAATTCAGAAGGGGCAGTATAAAGTCAGAACTACTATTAGGGAAGTAGTAGTAGCTGTTGTGTTTTGAAGGAGCTTCCAGTGGGACAAGATTTCAGAACTGTAAGCGTTAAATTAAGAGCCTTCCCAGGCTGTGTGATAAATTTAGGTCACAAACATTGCAATGTAAGTTAGGAGGTTCTTGGATTTGTTCAGTTGCTGGGAATAAGGTTTTACATCTGGTTTGTTCCCGGTCTGTTCACCTCCCTGTTAGCGTGCATTGTTTATAATGTGGGTTATAGTCCCATGATTTAAATAGAGCCTTTAGTTAAAATGGGATTTATGTGCCTCATGCTCTTAATTCCCAGCTTCTTTTGTAAGGGTCTCACCTCAAGTACAAAGAATACAATAATAGGATACGATTTTACTATAATTTGATACGTTGCAAATGATATTAGAATATATCTTCTTTGAAATTACTTGGTTTGCAGCATGTACTAAAGGTTCATATACAGGTGCAGAGTGTATACACCGGTGTGTAGATTAGAACTTCAGATTTTTGTTTTAAAGACGTAACACAAAACATCATTTACTATCACAAATTCCAGTGGGCTAGTTTCAAATATTGTACATGAAAATTTCACAAACTTATTGAATCGTTTAGAAAACTCAGGAGGTATTAAGTACTGAAAGAACAATTGTGTAGAAAGAAAACCCAGATGTTAAATCATGCCCTTTTTGAAATGCAGTTTTGGAAAAGGTGTATGATGGATAAATACTACTTGGGGATCAAGAATTCTGTCATCCAATATTTGACTAGGAAGGTCTGCTAGAATTTACACAATTAAAAAATGTGTGTGAATAAATTAAAAGGTAATTCCAGTATATTACAAAAGTTTATGGGGGAAAATTGACATAGTAAGAAATGTTTTAGATGTATTTCAACAAAAGTTCTCAAGTGTTTTGCTTTTGTTTGTTTGGTTTTGTTTGTTTTGGGTTTGGGGCTTGTTTTTTTGTTTGTTTGCTTGTTTTGAATCTTTTGTTCTTCATATATCACCTCTCTACTTCGTTACCCCTTAGGTCTCCAATTTTATGTCTTGTTTTGTTTTGTTTTTCAAGTCCTTGGATAAAGTTGTAATGGAAATGAGCACCTGTGAAGAGCCACGTGCCCCTAATGGACCCTCTCCTATAGCAACTGCATCTGGACAAAGGTCAGTGATGATACTTCTGTGTAATTGATCCAAAAATGTTTCAATTATTCATTATTATAAAACAGATCCCCAGCAACTTTCCAGAGGTATACAGGATTGCAGCTTGCCTTTTCCATCTCTCCAAAACTTTATTTTCTTACTTGTGAGTGGAGTTACATATTGTATAGTATTAATGGAATAATCCAGGTCCAAGCCTGGAAACTATGTACAACTGAACTATGTATGGAGCTTCCTGGGCTCGTTTCATATGGGTGCAGCTACTGCATCAAAAATGTGCCACGGTGAATTTATATTAAGCTTTTGGAATATTGAAGATATCTTGCTTTCAACGTATTTGAAAAATAATGTTGGAGTGGGGTTTTAATATTTTCATTTTTGCTTTGGTCTAAAAAGCAGTATTAAGGGCTATTAGTGTGGTGGTTTAAAGTTCTATTCCCTTTATTCTATCAGCCAAATCATACTGAAAACTGTTATGCACACTATGTATCCCCAAAGTAAAGTAATTTGGTGGAACAATATAGCATTACATCAGTGATTTTTTGCCCTTTCCTCCCATCCCCAATAATTTTGTTTTTATGGACCCAAACCACTTTTCAGTGGGAAGAGGCACCCATGTACAGAGAAACAAATATGATACAATTCATTTTCTTATTTTAAATTCTGTGTAGTATGTAGAATTAGTCCACGGGCCTCTTGTCTCTGAGGGTACAGCTTGAAAATCATTGCCATAGAGATTCTGTGTAGGATGAAAGTTCTAAAAAGGAAAAGGAATGGCAAACCACAGAAACTGTACTTATAAAACAAGGGGGGGTGGGGGGGAAGGCAAAACATTTTAGGTGTTAAAAGAATATTTAAAATACAGTTTTCCATTTTCTAATATAAAACAGTCCAAATGGGTAAGATTTTAATGAAAAATTAATTGCAGCTGCTTAATCCTTTTTAATACTGGGATGCATGTGGATTTTGAAATGTAACCACCATTTCAGATGACTCCCTTTATAGAAGGAAAAAAAGCAAATGCTTTAAACTATTTTGCCTATATGAAAGTGTTTAGTTTTAATTGTGGAATAATTTATTGAGATAAATACTAATCAGATTGGAATTGTCAAATAATTTATTTGACATTAATTGCTCCTTATCTATACATAAAGAAGAGTAAGATTTCTACATAATGCTATTATGTACTGCTATTTGTACGGATGTATAATATATATATTTCATGTTTTTAACACATTTATATATATGCATAAAACACTTATAATGGGAAAACTGCATTAATTTTCGTACTTCATGGAGATTGATCTTTGTCCAAACTGTATTCTTTTACAACTATTTTGATATTAGGATCACAGGATGGAAATTTATTGTAAACTAGATCAAGTGTATTTAACAAAAATTCGTAACAGGAGAATACAACCCAACCTTACTTTATGGTTTGGGGTTTTTTTTCCCCACATTGTATGTCAGCTGTTTAGTAAGTTTAATTCTGTGCCCTTTCATTAGGTGTGTATTTAATATTTTGGCATTTCACTTTGTAGTGAATATGGCTTTGCTGAAAAAGTGGTAGAAGGCATTTCCGTTTCGGTGAACTCCATTGTAATAAGGATTGGTGCAAAAGCCTTTAATGCTTCGTTTGAACTTTCCCAGCTGAGAATATATAGTGTAAATGCAAACTGGGAACATGCTGACCTCAGATTTACTAGAATACAAGAAGCTCAGCGTGGAGAGGTAAATACTGTCTTTTGCTAACCTTCTTTTCCTTGTTTTTGTGTTGAGGGATGAGGAAGTTGAATTGCAACCTTATATAGTCTAGGAAACATGCCATTACTGGCAATGGAGACATTCTGTTCTCAGTAGTTCCAGCTGTCCTCTAAGAACACAAGGATGGAGAAATGGTGGATATGAGTTAGATCAAATGTCATACCTTTAGCAGGGGCCAAAGCAGATGCTTAGGGAAGAGCAAAGATCAGGACTAGAATACGTACTGTGCCCCCCTTACATTCTTCAAGCTTAAAAAGATTTGCATATTAAAATTAACCATCTTAATATGCAAACTAGACCAGACTTGAGGAGTACTGAAAGAAAAAGGAATATTAAATGTAGAAGGATAAGGCATTGTTCTGTTGGGTATTTTATTTTATTATTGTTTTTATTATTTTTTTAAAGCTTTAACTCATTATTTATTTATTTATTTACTTGTGAGGGTTTGCCTAATGAGGATTTTTTTTTTTTTCCTTTAAGCACTTTAAACTGCATTTTAGTAAAGTTCCTATGCAAGAATTAAGTTTTTTTTCTTGGAATAACTAAATCAAACGTGTACTAAAAAGTAATTTCAGTGAAGTGCATACTTTTCTACTGTCTGGGAGAACTTAACATGGAAGCCCTAGACCGGTGTAGATTCTTTTACTTTCTGCCATGTAACCAAAGTAAAATGTCTATTGAGTGCAAGGTTGTGTCTAATTATTCTGTGTCATCTTGAGATTTATTTTAGCATGTGTCTGGCCATGGATAAGTTGGTGTTTCAGATTTTGCCCATGTCTGCCCATTTAGAGACAACTATTCCAGTACAGAGGTTACCCAGTTAAAGAGTCTGGTGGTTGCTTTTCATGCAGAGAAAGAAACCCCAAGAGAATGTTAGTTAGAAATGCCATAAAAATAAGAAGTTGAAAACTATTTTCTTCTGACAGTTTGTCTGTCCTGCAGCCTGTCTGTGTGCTAATGCTCATGTGTTAATGAAGTCTAAAAAGGAAGAACGAAGGTTTGACTAGATGGAATTTTTTTGTTGCTGTATTTTTTGATTCTGTGCTTTTTAGGAAGAATATACTTCTGAATTGTTGCCCCCCACACAATAGTCATCTCTCTGGGGAACGTTCCTACTAGTAGAATGAATTCCAGAAACATGGATTTCTAGAAACTATAGTGAATGATTTGGTTAGTAGTAAATTGCATGAAAAGGTGAAGAAACCCCAACACCATGCTATAAAGGTAACTTGTGCTAAACTACATTTTAAGGGAGTTAGCTACAGTGCAAAGCTGAAAGCTATACCTCTAATGTAATAAGGAATCTCCTTAGAACTTTTTTAGAGGTTTCCATTCACACTGCATCTCCTGGATGAGGAAGGTAGGTACTCAGCATTTCTGCAAATAGTATTTTTCAGGCTACTTTCCATCTTGCTCACTTCATTGTGTCTGCCTCCTTCCCAGACACGTTGGGTATATTTTACTTGAATCTCTGTTTATATGCACAGAACACAGGCTCTAAGTTTTCAAACTGACAAGCTGAAAAATAAGACACATACCAAAGAAAGTCTTCCATTTTCCCCATGGCTGGCATAGTTTTCTTCAGACAGTAAGGCAGAAAGATTTTTAGGGAAACTGGAATTCATGTTTTTTCCTCTTGATGGTCTCCATGATGTGGCTGCTTGGACAATCACTCATTTTCCCATATTTGATTTTCAATATCCAGCTCTACTGGCTGCTCTTGTAACATTTGCTGGCTGTGTCTTCTAGAAATCCATGTAATGAATTCAAAGCTTGTGGGGTCTATTTGACATACAATGTGCTCAATGCCTAACTTTCTCTTTTGATTGAAATAAAGCGCTGAAAAACCCTCTTCCCATCTTGTAGCTTTGCTTCCCTCCATGTTCTTTTCCTAGGATTTAGCACTGGGAAACTAAACCAGGCAATCTTCCCCCCCACACACCCCCCCAAAACCAGCATAGTACGCAACAGTTGAGACCTCTATTTTCTTCTGAATATTTTTAATGCTGCTTGTTACCTCTGCCTTCTTGGAACCTGCTTAATATTTCTGTGACATTTTGGAGATAGAGAAGGATCAGGGCTTTACTTCCTGACACCTGTAAGTGGAATAACAAGTGGCTTGTATTTGTTCTGTTCATATGTCTCTGCATGAAGGATACAGGTGAGTGTACAGATAGATACATACACATGCTTAAGTGCAAGTAAACTGTCATGTGCATGAAGGTGTTTTCTTCTTTTCTCTCTTTAAAGGTTTTGACTTTTAAAGAAATCAACTGGCAGATGATCAGAATAGAAGCAGATGCAATCCAGAGTTCTAAGCATGAAATCATGAGTGCTCCAGTTCGACTGATTACTAACCAATCAAAAATTAGGGTCACGCTTAAAAGAAGGGTAAACTTGAAAAGCTTGAAATCTTTTATTATTTTATGCATTCATTTTTTAACTCATTTAGTTCTTGATACATACCTCCACGTAGTAAAGGTTTTAAATTTAGGCTCTATAAAATGTAGAATTCCCTGAACTAAAATTTTAATAATTCATAATCAGTAAGACTGTAGAGTTTACAAGTAATATTGCAGACAGGATTTGAAGATGAAGACCTTGCATAGAAATTGTTTGATCTGCAAAGCTTTGTTTGTGATGATGCATGTTTTTTTATCTCTCTAGATTCAGGCAATATTTACATCACATTTAGAGAAATGTATCAGCTTAATATCCAAAGTATGCCAAACAAATAAAAAGGCAGAGATATAGTATGTCATAGGTACCTTTTAGTTAATGAGGAGAATAACATGTAAGATAAAAACAGTATTTGTTATTTAAATGGAAGAAATTTGCTTTTTGGGGAATCTGGTTTTTCTTTTTTTTTTCTTTCCTTGTATTTGGTCTATGAAATGTAAGTATTTAATATACCCATTTGACTTGTTTAAATTTTTATTCTACAGTTAAAGGATTGCAACGTAGTAGCATCGAAACTGGTTCTTATTCTGGATGATTTGCTATGGGTTTTGACTGATTCCCAGTTGAAAGCCATGGTGCAATATGCCAAATCTCTTAGTGAAGCCATAGAGAAATCAACAGAACAGAGAAAAAGTCTGGCTTCTGAAACAGCACAGGTATTGTATTTGTCTCACTATGTCATTATCAGGTGTTCTAAAATACAACACAGTGTGTTTAGTTGTGGTAATGTATTTGAGAGACTGTTCAGTTACTTTCATTCAGCTGTGTGTGTTAAATTCCATTGGGAATGAACAACAGTAGTATAAAATGGACTTTATTTTACAAGATTTTGTGTATTGACATTAATTTCAGGAAAGAAAAAAGTTGTATTTCTCTATCCATGTACAGAGTATTTAGCATTATGTGCTACAGTTGATAACTGTTCAGTAAATTTGCTCTTCAAATATTTTCTTTTTATGAACTAATTTATTTAATTTTAAGACACACTAAGGTAACCTTAATGTGTGGGTAGATATTTTTACTATAATGATTTCAAGGGCTTGTCCTGTTTGTTTTCATGGTACTGAAAAATTAGCTTTTAGTAAGAGCTTTCCTTTGTGCAGCTCAATTGTTGGAATATATAATGAAAACTAATTCTACTTTTAACATATTTCTGCTGGCATAAATGAGATTATTGCTGCATGTAAGATGGTCTTAGGAAAATCTTGGTGGTCTTTCAGCACATGCAACAGACTAGACCAGCTGGGCTTTTTGAGTGCTGGGGAGAGGGACCTCTTCTTGTCTGTGAAGAAGGAGCACAAGTAAAAAGATAGTCCTATAAAATTAAAACTATTTATTAATAAGACTGAGTAATTTGTACAGAATCTCTTACAATAAAGTTAGTGTATTCTAATGGAAAGTTCAGTTCTTGTGGACTGATGGCTTACAATGTGATCTGATGGTTTAGCTACAGCAATCTAGTGGTTAGATGTTACTGAGCAGGGAGGTCCTGATTCTTCAAGTCCCTGTGCTTGCATCTCACCAGTTCCCTGATACTGACAGTGGCTCACATTTGACTCTGTTGTGATGTACTTTGGGGAACTGAACTAGCAGAAATGACCCCTGAAAATGGATAATTTTCTGACGGTTTAGTTCCTTGAACCGCTTGCAACAGAAGTTAGAAATACCAGTGCTGCAAGTGACAGGGGTGTAAAGAAGTTTGGGGAAAGAGGAGAATGGGGAATACACTGGCATTGCCTCTTGGTGACACCTTGTCCTTAGCTCATCTTAGCTCTTTATTCTAAAACAGCACTCTTAAATCTCAGTAATGATCTAAGGCGAATGCAAGTGGTGTAGGTATTTTTACTTATTTCAAAGGCCTGTTTTGAGTAAATAAAAGTATACTTATGCTTGAAAGGACAGCTAAACTCTATACATTGTTTTGACTAAATATTTTTTTTCAGAGCTCTGCCCCGGTACCCAGCTCTCAGCAGGTGAAAGCCCACCAGACAACAGCAGCACCTGATCAAAACGATGCAATAGTGAAATTGTTTAATGATTTTGATGTTAAGGAAACTTCTCATCACTTAGTAATTTCTCATTTGGACCTACATATATGTGATGATATCCATTCTAAAGAAAAAGGTAATTTTTTGTTTTAAAAGTAACGTGCCTGTGAACCATAATCATCTTTAGAGGACATTTTGAGGAGTGCAGTAATAGTAGTCAAGTGTCTTTCCTATTTTAGAGGAATATTCAGAATTATCTTCAGTGTCTGTAGACACACTTGAAATTAGCTGGATGCCTCTATCAGGACAGCATTTCATTATTAAGTGTAATTATTTTAGGATAAATGCAATAAAAACTGCTAAAAGTGCTAGTAGCTTCAGTGCTCTTCCTGTCTTCTAGAAACTGATTCTGTTCGGTCTGTTTCTGCTGGTTTTTTCTTTTATAAATTAACAGGGTTATGAAGGAGCAACATTACCCTGACTTGTACGATCTGCTTTTGTAGCACTCTTTTATAAAATGTGGATTAATAAAAAGCAGGCTTCTTTGTGTTTACTGATTTAAAGAATTTGGTATGTCCTGCAGAACATAGAAAGAGTGGAATGAGTGTTCTGTGTGTATTACTTGTACTTTGGGGCTTGTGTTTTTGTGGTTTGTGGGGATTTGTTTTGTTTGTTATTTCTGGGTTTTGTTTGGTTGGTTTTTAAATAAAAGCTATTGCATGTACCATATTTAGAATCAGAAAAAAAGACAAATGACAATTTTGACACTCAATTGAAAAATCTATAGAGGCATACAAGGTCTGCTGAAGAAGAGAGTATGAAAAACGTAGATTTTAGTGAATGTATTTCCTTGATTAGGGAAGACACTTGCAGAGCTGAAGTTTCAATGGCTACGTATGTATTTCCTTTCTACTGCAGTTGGGATTTATCATTCTTAGTGGGATCTTATTATTGGTCCTTTGGTTTTGGCCATGAAGTTTAAATTTAGCAGTGGAAAAATCAGAACAGAGGACTCTCGGAAGACCACTTCACTGCAGTGATATTTGTCAAATAAAAGAAAACAAATTATTTTTATAATATGGTTGAAGTAAGCGTTGACTTCAAATGACTGATCATGTTCAGTGTGAAAGGTTTTGTTTCAGAAAAATTGCAGTAATTTGTGCATAAGGAGTTAGCTTTACTTTTTAACAGCATTTAAAACAATATGCCATTTGTTAGTAGTGACCCAAGTACAGAACACAGAGTTTTACAAACTGGTCTTCAGAAATGAGTGAAGACTACCTGAATGAAGATTTTGAGGGAAGATGATGAGGTTGCAAGGAGGACCCTGTAAAGGGGAGGAAGAAGGAGCTGTTAGGTGCTTAAAGGAATGCAGCAACACAAGAATTAACATGCCAAATACAATACCTGCAGAGCTGATTGTAGTTTTATTTTACAGATTCAAACAGGCGTGTTACAGGAGGGGCCATGCAGCTTTCCTTCAGCTATTTAACAGTGGACTATTACCCATTTCACAAAGCAGGTATGGAAGTGAGCATTTTGTGAAATACCTGCAAATGTAACTGTCTTGCATGAATACTAAAAAAATTTGTGTGTGTGTGTATGTATATGGCTTGGATAGTAATGGTCTAAGCATTTGAAATACACACCTTTTTATTTCCTTCTATATGCAAAACCAAACAACAAAAATGACAACCTGGGAACCAATTTAATTTCTGGCAACAAGCTAATTTTAGTCCAAACACTTTTCTGTTTGGTCAACCAGACAGTATTTACAAGTTTCTGACATGTGAAGAATTGTGTGTTGACAGAGGAAGGCAGTATGGCAGATTGAGAATTCATTAATTGGATATTTGCAAGAGTCAATCTGCTAGATTAGTTTGGTGGGGGGTTTTTTCCCATCTAGCAGTCTATCATTTTATGTCTATTTCCAAGAGTTGTTTTGTATTTTATTTTATATTGCTAAACAAGAATCCTGATGTGTAAGGGTTCAATTATATTAGCTTTTGTTAAGGAATTCTTATGAAACAGAAGCTGGCAATTTTCAAAGGAGCACTTCTTGTTAATAATATCTAGTAAATATGTTTTTCAGAAATCTAAAAAAAAATTACAAGAGACAAGGTAAGATTACTGTTGAACTTGAGATCAAAGGCAATCCAGTACACTGGAGGGGCTTTTAGTTTGTTGGGGGGTTGGATGTGCTTTGTTTTGCTTTTTACTGACAGAGATCATTCTGGAGTGATTATCCACAGACTTTTAAGATGTGAATTACCCATAGCTTGCCTGATGTCCTTCTTGTCACTCGTGGTTGCAGATGGAATTCTGCAGTGTCAATCTATCTCATTCTTAAGTGGCCAGTATAGTTTTTGCACCTTAAAAGATGTATTTTAGCATAGGTCAAATAAACATGCACAGCCACAGAAAAGAATATGCTTTGTAAAACCAGTATTCTTTCTTTTCTATAGACTGGCCTAGTATGGTTTGAAATTTGTGATACTGGTTTCCTGTCCTAGAAAAGTGGGATTTTAAGTTAGAGAGGTTTAAAACATGCCTGTCTTGTGACCCAATTATGCTTATTTGCTGCCACTTCTGATTGTGACTTTATCTAAGTCAGGGTCTGATCTGTCTATGGGTTCTGTGAGCTCACCACAGAGAAAATATAGAGAACCAGGGAAAGAAATAGATTGCTCCTTTTGGAAGGGTTCTTAGCCAGATGGAACTCTTGGATAGACATGTTAGAAGCTTACTGAGAATGCTTCTAGGTAATGGCTACATGGGACATAATTCCCATTACATGAAACCAGAGATAGAAAAGACCATCTGCAGAGCAAATATGGTGCCCCTAAAAGTAGCGTTCTCCTGCAGTCTTAAATGGTGTTCTGTACAACTATGTTTAAGTAACAGAAATCTACATCTCACTAATAAGCTATGGCAAAAAAACTGCCAGAGGTGGTGCTGATCCAACAGGATGTATGTGTGGAGGGGGAGGAAACATGCCAAAAAGTTTCTGTTTCCACTTTAAGAGGCCATCATTGCCTCACTGTTTTAGAAGTGTGTGGCAACGCTATGGGCAAACTGTCCTCACAGGGGGGAGAGTCCCTTTACTCAAGGGAGAACATTCTAATCTTGAAATTCAAAGAGAATTGTCTAGCCATGTAGGTATCATGCCTCTATACACTGCTGTATCAGGCTGTTGTCTGATAGCAGAGCATTTCTACCCTGAAGTTGGGGCTCTGCAATATTGTGTACAACAAAATTTAATAATTGTATGGATAATGCCATATTATTCCTCTGTAAGAGTGGGCAAGGAGGTGACAGCTATGTACTTCTGTTGACCACTACCAGACTTTTCTGGTTTTGTACCTCTCTGACCTATGGGACATTTAGAAATACCTCTTTTGGTACATCTTCTTGGAAATTGTGATTAGTAATTCAGGAAAAAGCCCTCCATGATTAACTGTTTTGAAGATTGGGTTCTTGGGTTTTTGTTTTCTTTATTGCTTTTTGTAACAGATCCCACCCAGAAAGATTCTAAAGCAAGGCTGAGGTGTAATTGCTGTTGGGTAGATTTCTAACCCATTAAAATTCAAGCCTTCCAACAGTAGCATTTCATAGTACTTAACAAAAATGAAGCAGGTTGTGTGTCCATTGACTGTGATAACCCTAACATAAGTTAGACTTACCAGATGTTGTAAACCTGTCTGTACAGAGCTTTGTTAGTCCTCCCTGACCTGCTCTCACAGAAGCTTTTACCCAGGTCTGTTATCTGTGCAGTGAATGTGTTGCTGGATGATGATCAGAGAAAGCTGCTGCTTTGCCACTCTGCCTGCCATTTTGCAGCACAGAACATTCTTGGTCAAGCTGATATATTGAGACAATATGGGAAATTGGAAAGCATTTTCTTTTTCCTGGGCAACCAGCAATAAATTCAGATGGTAGCAACATCAGTGCCAGCTCCAGTAAAATATTGTTTTCTTGTTACAATCTGGCCTGCTTTTCCCTTTTCACAGATAAAGGTGGTAATGATCTCTCCACATATAGAGCTGTATTATAGTTGAGGATGGAAGGCACCTCTGGAGGTTTTCTAGTCCAACCCTCTGATTCAAGCGGTGCCAATTAAAGTTAGCTTCCCAGGATTGCCTCCAGCTGGACTTCATGCTGATGATCCCAGCCCTTGAAGACTAACATTTGGGGCAGTTTCCAGTCCACCTCACTGCACACTTACCTAGTCAGTATTTCATTTTGTCACTGGGCATGTTACAGACAGTGTTGAAAGCTTTGCTAAAGTTTATGTAAACAACATCCACAGCTCTCCCCTCATCCATCAGCCAGCTGTCTTGTAGTAGAAGTCTGCAATTCTCAAACATCAACCAACTCTCCTAGACCACTTTTCTGGCCAGAGATTCTTTCAAGCAGGCCAGAGATTCTTTCAAGCAGGCCAGATGCTCTTCTCCTGAAGTCCTGGGTTGTCATTCAGCTTTTTGTCTTGTTCCATCACCTCAGAATCCTGAGTTCCACCATGTCATGGTCACTGCAGCCAAGGCTGCCCCTGACCTTCACTTCCCTGACCTGTTCTTCCTTTTGGTTTGGGTTTTTTTTTTTTCTGGGGGTCCAGTGAAGCATGTGCTCTCTTTGACTCCTTGGTTTCCTGTGTTAGGAGTTGGTCATTGATGCACTTTCAGAAACTGCATGGATTGCTTATGCCTTGCTATGTTTTCCCTCCAGTAGGGATTGAGGTGGCCAGGGTCTGTGAACATGATAATTTCTCCAGTTGCCTCAAGAGGGCCTGGTCATTCTTCCTGATCAGATGGTCTGTAGTAGATATTTACCACAATAATATTCATGTTGGTCTACCCTCTAATGCCGACCTGTAAGCGCTCAGCTGGTTGATCGTTCACCCTAAGGCAGAGCTCCATGTGTTCCCACTGATCTCACTGAAGGGGCAACTCACCCTCCTTGCCTTCTTAGCCTGTGCTTTCCAAAGAGCTTGTGTCCATTCTTTGCAGCGTTTCAGTTGTGTGTGACGTAGTCACTATGTGATCCTGGTGAGATCATGGCCCTGTAACTGCATGCAGATCTCTACTTCCTCACTGTTCCTCATGCTGCATGTGTTAGTGTGCAAGCACTTCAGGGAGGCACCTGCCCATACAGACTTACCAGAAGGGGTATGAGAGCTTCCCCTGGAATGATTCTGTAAGTGCTTCGGAGTTTATGTGCATATGTTTGGTGTGACTCCACTTCATCCCTTTTTTTGGAGAATCCCAGCCTCGTGGACTTGAACTTAATGCATCCTTGCCCTCTTGCTCTTTCTGTTTTCTTCCCTGTTCCTTCTTCATCTTCTTTAAATAGAAAGATGTGAATAACCTTCCAAAGGCTGTGAGGCAGGAGGGTGGTGAAAAATATAATCTCTTATGATAGGCCCTTCCTTTAAAGTTTCTTCCATGCTGAAATCTTTCCATTTAGACCTGAAATCCCTTTTTTTTTTCCAAAGCACTTTCCTGTTTGAGTAACAACCATATCTACTATCTCCAGTGTAAGTATCCAAAATAGCTTAAAGTCCCAAATAAAGTAAATGTTCACATGTTGGTATTTAAAGTGATGTACCACTTGATAGAAGTTATTTGTATTGCACTCTTATTGTTTAACAGTTTAGCACGCTGTCTTTACAGGGACTGTTTGAAGAGATCTCAATTTCTTTCAGAGGTCTAAATGCTTGACCGACAGAAATGTGAGGAATGAAAGAATTTCCACTGGGCTTTTTAAGGCTGTGTCCCTCAGCACTGATTGAACTTACCTTCTTGTTTGTATGCCATAAAGGTGCTAGAGAGACAAGGCAAAAAGACTGCATTTCTGGAAAGGGACCAGGAACTTCTTAGGACACAGTTCTGGCAGGAAACATAAACTTGGAAAAAGTGAGCATGAGAACACTGTTCTGTTACTTGCTCTCACTTTATTTTTTTCAATGATTTTTTTGTTGTTGTTGTTGTTGTTGCATGTTCTTACATAGGAAGTTGTATCATCAAATGTCTCTGAACTGGAAATATTCAGTGATGTTTTGAACATGAGCGGGTTTAAAAGGCAGGTGGCAATATTACATTGTTTTCTGAGTGATTTTGTGAAGCAGTGAGACTTGGTTTTATGTGATGTATAACTTCAGATTTAATGTCTGTTACAAGTTCTGTTGTTTTATAATTACAGCATGTGATGAGATTATAGTTTGAAGAAGAATTGTGAAATCAGGGCCAGATTAGATGGGGCTTTGAGCAACCTGGTCTAGTGGAAGGTGTCCCTGCCCATGGCAGGGGGTTTGAAACTAGATGATCTTTAAGATTGCTTCCAACCCAAGCTGTTCTATGATTCTGTGAAACAGTGGGACCTTGTTATCCAGTCAGAAGCAAACTTTCAAATGAGTTAATATTCCCCTCATTCCTCTTATTTGCAGGAGACAGCTGTGATCACTGGATGCATTATAGTGATGCCACTAAAACCAGAAGTGGGTGGGCCGAAGAATTACTAAATGAATTCAAAAGTAATGTTGAATTACTAAAGCAGGCTGTGAAGGACCAGGTCATAGATTCTCCTCCCAAATCACCACCTGCTGTATCTTCTCAGAACCTACAGACAGGTACTTTGTTAACATCACTAATGCTCTAATTCCATGAAATGTTAAAACTATTGTAAAAAAGACTGCTCTTTTCAATGCTTCCATTCTTTCCTACAGGCAAGGAACAGATACCGAAAGGAACATCTAGGGCTTCCTCTGTATCTTCCCAACAACCAAAGGGCAAACTGATGTCTAGTCCTATTGTGGTTAGACTTGCAGATTTCAATATATATCAGGTACATTTCTTCAAGTTAGTAAAACGGGGGCTACTTAGCCCTTCACTGTTACATAACTATGTTTTTTCAGGGACAGTTCTGAAGCCCGTTGAAATTAATAGAAGTCTTTCCATTCATTATTGGAATAGACCTTTATGGGCCTGCTTCTGCTTTGTTAAAATTGGTGGATATTTTCTTATTTACTTTCTATTAGATGATAACCTATCACAGTTAAGTTTTGCATCCACGTTCTACTGTTCCCCAAATCCTGATATTGGAATTTCATCTTTTCGTTGTGCTCTATTAGGTACCCAACATTTTAATGTATATGTTTGTATTGCATATTTTTTATAGTGTTATAGTTTTAAAAGTTAAATTAAGAGGGTTTGTTTTTTTTCTCCAGCTCCTCCCTCCCCCATTGAGATATATTTATCTATCTCTATCTATATATATAGATAGATATATCTATATATTTTTATATATCTCTATGTAATTATTCCCCGCTCCCATTCATTAGAGTGAGAAATTTTAGTTACTGGTTGTGGTCCAGTTTCACTCTTTGGTGCAGGCAGGAAGCAACTGGAATGAAGAAGGGCATATATCTCTAAGGCTGAATGGTAGTGATATAGGATGATTTCTAAATTTTAGGTCCTAACAAAAATGCTCAGTGTGTGCCCTTCTTTATTTAGACTTCTATTTGCTCATGTTCCAATTTTCAGTGGTTTGGTTTTTTTTTTTCTGTATCACTTCTGGCAGAGGGGGAGGTTGCAGCTTGCTGTTGTGAGCCTTTATCTGGTTTTGAAGTGATTTTATTATAATATTTTGTACTGTCAGTGTTCTCATTTGCCTTCTACTCTTCAGGCACTTGTCTCCTCCTTCTCCCTAGGCAAATGGATTTTCAATTTTTTAAATGGTCGTTATTTCTATACAATTTACAAAAAGCTGTTTTTTTCTAAATAGATCTATTATTACTTGAATTTTTGTGTGTGTTAATACAGATACTCACAGCTTGAAAACAACTATATAGAGTGAAGCAGGCTTATAAAGGTTATATATTAATTATTTTGAGTGAAACTAATACAAGTAGACATCATATATTCAGTAGTAATATGTTTGGCTGATTTCAAACTAACAGTCTGACCTACTAAGTGTTGGATGAAAGAGCTTTGTTTTGACAACATACTTTTTAAACTAGGGTACATTTCAAGAAATTTGAGGTCAAGTGTATATCAAAAGGTGATCTCTTTTCTGTTTCCTTCTTAATGTAAGCTATGAAGCAAGAATGGAGGATTACTGTTCTATAATGTCTTGATTCTCCTGTGACATAGTAGTATGCCTTTGGGTATAGTCAAGCCTACAGATCTCTGCCAGGTGCATGCTGAACACCTTGCTTAGCATTATACAATCAAAAGTTGGCCCAGGTACTGGAATCTGTGCTTGTGACAGTACAAGGACTTAGTAATGCCTGTGTAATAAACTAACTTATCTATCCCTTATCATGTAGATATGGGATCCTTTTGTACAGACAGTATGCAAATAAATCAAGTCCTAGCATAATTGGTTATACAGGAGCTGTAGTGTTTGAGGTAAAGATATCAGATCATTCCAGGCTTCTACTGAATGCCTTTGAAAGTGACCTGCTGCCTCCTGGTCCACATGGAGGAAGGGAATCTGGTACTCTTAATACTGTATAGTTTTCTTGTGAAACTGTTTTGTGCTGATTGCTTCTACAAGGCAACTAGGTCTTTCTCACTGTCAGCACTTTGTGTATTTGGGGATCTACATCTGAGAGCAGTTGAATGTTACCCTACTATGGGCAGTGCCTTGCAACTGCAAATGCTTAATGATCTGTAAAAATGTAATGTATTAATGAAATTAATCTTTTCTTTTTTACAGGTTTCAACAGCAGACCAGTGTCGTTCTTCCCCTAAAGCTCTGATCTCTTGCAATAAAAAGTCACTTTATCTTCCACCAGAAATGCCAGCTATTCATATTGAATTCACTGAATATTATTACCCAGATGGAAAGGACTTTCCTAGTAAGACTTTTATTTTTTTGTCCCGAGCCATTAATTTTGTGTGTTACTTCCACTGTTACAAATACTGTTTTTTAGAAACATGATTTTTAAGTCTGACAACACTCACAGAATTTTACTGAATTTTACATAAATTATTCATTCTCCAACATAGTTGTGTTGTTTCTGCAGTTCCACTGTCTGGCTACATAAAAGAACTCAATGGCTACATAAAAGCCATTGCTTTTCAAACTATAGCAGTAGTATCTAAGATGCAACAAAGATCTGCTGGAGTTATTAATGTGTTAGGGGCAGGCCCTGTTTTACATAGAAATGTCAGTGGATTTCTTGGGGATGGGAGTTGAGGACAGCGAATCTCCTTGGTCCTGCCCTTCCTCAATAATGAGGACATTCTCCCTCTCTCCTCAGACTTCATTCTATTCTAATATTAGCTTTTACATTCAGAAATTCAGTTATTTGCTTGGAGTGAGAGAGAGAAGCATCACTTCAATTATCCCTTAACAAGGTATTCTTCCTTGGGACCAAAGGAGTGGGTTTCCATTTTTTCCTTGATGTAAAATGCTGGTGCAAATGTAAGTCTGCACTCATTTTAAAACAAAAAGAAACCAAAACAAAGCAAAAGCCCCCAAACCAAAAACCCAACAAAAAACCTCTAAAGATTTTACTTACCCTCATTATTTTGTTTTCTCTTTTAGTTCCATGTCCAAATTTGTATGGCCAGCTGAATGCTTTACAGTTCACCTTGGATCAGAGAAGTATTCTTTGGCTAAATCAGTTTGTGTTGGATTTGAAACAGAGTCTTATTCAGTTCATGGCCATGTACAAGTTAAATGACAATTCAAAGTCAGATGAACATGTTGATGTTAGAGTTGATGGACTAATGCTAAAGGTACGCTTTCCTTGAGGGGGGGTGGGGTGGTGGTTCCTTGTAAGATAATACTTTTTCTCTTGTTCTGAAAAGCTGTTTGCAAAGCAGCTTAAGGAATAAATGGGCAAATAAATGTACAAACAACCCATGCAATAAGCAACGCTGCTCTGGACAACTATGCAGAATAAGATGCTTTGAAGACGGGCATCGGTCTTCCACACTACTTCACCTGTGCACTAGGGATATGTTGGTTTTGCACTGAAGACCTAAATGGGAGTATTAACAAATTTTCTCACTATGTTCAATTCAGCTGATATAGCAGAAGAAAAAAATTGAGCACTGAAGTAAAAATAACTAGCAAAAATTTCCTATTTGCACTCTATATTAATGTAAGGGCCCTCCCTTGTTCCTCTGGCTTTAGTATATCGAAATTCTTTCCTCTTGTTTGTGAAAGCTTGGAGTAAAAGAAGCGGTTCATCTGAAGGTTTATTTCCTTCTTCAAAACCTATTCTTACTGTGTTCTGTTGTGGATGGCTCTAGTTGAGGTACAGAAGTTATCTGTATCTTTATTTCAGAGGAATGGTTCTTGTTAATGCAGCTGCACATCAGATTTTTTGTTTCCCTTGTCATCTTTGGAGAAGAATTATTGAGTAGACAAATTATTGAGTAGACAAACTCCCATTGGGCATTGGTTTCCAGCATTCAGAGGGAAATAAAACAATTGAGTTTTTTCAGTAGTGCCCACAGGAGAGATTTCAAGGGTTCTAAAAAAGTCAACGCATGGAGAGATGGTTATCTTCCTAAAGCTCTTTGTGCATGTGTAATGGAACCTTAAAAGGACTTGGTTTGTATTGAATGCAAACAATTACTGAGAGCTAACAACTAGGCAACTACAAACACTGACTGATGTAATATTGATTCACTACGTGTGAACAGCCCACTAAAGAAAGAGAAAGTAAAAGTATCCTTAAATCCCTCAAACTTTGGTTCCTATTATTTCATCCCTATATTAACTGCACTCAGAACTTGCTAGAAGAAAAATATTTTATTATTGGTGTGCCTGATGTTTACATATCATAGTTTATTATATAGTTATATATTTGGTTATTTTGTTCTGATTCCTTTTATTTACATGAAGAAACTTTATCACTCCTATCTTAAGTTAACTTAGGATGACTTTTTTTAATCTGGTCTTTCTAGATTTCAGCATGGAGATGTCGTGTCACCAATACCAGCAAAACTAGTGTGGCCAAGGTTCATGTTAACAGCATCAGATACAGAATTTGTCATAAAATATATATTTCCTTGCTCTAAAGATATGCAAGTTAAATTAAATCCAATATACTGAACTATTTTGAGGAGTTTTTTTTAGGAATTAGAGTATATTTTTATTTTTATGATAAAAATTTTATGATTATCAGACAACAGTCACAGAATTACCTATTCTGTATTCTGCAATGTTAAGAACATTAGCTGCGTTGGTACATTTAAACATTTCCTTGTATCATCACATAGGAATAAAATACTCTAATGCTCAGTGTAGTGAGAAACCCTATTTGACAAATCAGATTGAAAACCAGACAATTATAATTTGGAGTTCAAAAGCACATCACTGGAACACTAGAAGAAACTTTCTGCCGAGCTGTTTCTGAGTTGCAGAAGTGAGATGCTTTAACCTAATACAGCTGACCTAAATCTGAATCCTTCGGATAAGGGTCTTGGGCTTTTCTTATGTTTTTGTGGAAACATTGCATTTTAGGTGCCACAGCATCCCTCTGAAAAATGAGAGGACATGCAAATGATAGTCTGTGATCCCGTTTTGTCCCTGTTCTGTGTTAGTATACTTGAGTTCTCATAGAATTAAATCCTTTTATTGTAGCTGTCATGGCTATTATTTTGTTTCTTTAATTGTGTACCTTCTTAATCTACATAATTCTAACTAGTCAAAATATACTTCTCCTTTGCAGTTCATCATCCCAGCTGAAAACAAATCCGAGATTCATAAAGATCAACCTCGTGCACTTTCCATTCAAAGCTCAGAGATGATTGCTACAAATACAAGATACTCACCAAACTGCAGACACTCTGACTTAGAAGCTTTGTTTCAGAACTTCAAGGACTGTGAATTTTTCAGTAGAACTTTCACCACTTTTCCTAAGTCCCAGAAAAATTTTAATCTTTTGCATCCAATCTTCCAGAGACATGCTCACGAACAGGATACTAAAATGCATGATGTTTATAAAGGTTATATCATCCCAAAATTGAATAAATACGCATTGAAGACATCTGCGGCTTGCGATGTTTGGGCTGTGCATTTTTCCCAGTTTTGGATAGATTATGAAGGAACTAAAAGTGGGAAAGGCCGACCAGTAAGCTTTGTGGACTCGTTCCCGCTTTCACTTTGGATATGCCAGCCAGTAAGATTTGCAAAGTCCCAAAAAGAGCTTTTGTTGCATAATCGGACAGCTTTGCACATTCCAAAAAGTGAATCTAGTGATCTTGCCAATAGACTGCAACGTAAAAAACTTCTAAAGGAATATTACAGCAGTGAGACAGAGCCCTTGACCAATGGCATTCAAATGTCAGACACTTCAGGAGTGCTTTCTGAAAGCTCTTCCTCTGATGCAGATGTACATGTTCTTGTCCATGTTCAAAAACATGTAAGCATGCAGATCAATCATTACCAGTATCTTTTTTCGCTTTTTCTCCACGAATCTCTTGTATTGCTTCTGGAAAACTTAAGAAATGATGTAGAAGCAGTGACTGGAAAACCTGCAAAGCAAATGGATGTCTGTATTGGGATCCTACTGAAGAGTGCAGAACTAGCTTTACTACTCCATCCAGTGACTCAGGGAAACCCTTGTAAGTCTCCAGTTGTGGAAGAAGGAAGTCCCGTGGCATCAGAACTTTCCCCTTTGGGAGACGGGGAAGCTCTTACCTCAGAGAGTAAAGTAGTTGGCAGTAAGGTAGTGCAAACTGGTATTACTGATCTTGATTATGTAAATGACTGCAAGCCTCTGAATGCTGAAGTTAATAAAGGACTTTTAATAGATCCCTTTTTGTTTAAATCAGACAGTAATATGGATTTTCAGAAAGGAATGTCATTTTCGGATGATGCGTCCGATAAAGGTTTGGGAGATACGAGTGAAGGAGGAAGCAGTGGACTTTTTAGTAGAAGTGATTCAGAGGAGGTCTGTGGACCTCTAAGTGAGAAAAGTAGCTTGCATCCTAGGGATTTGGCATCCATTTTAAATAAGAGGGAAGATTCTACTGAATTTTTCATTGATAAAGAGGATGACAAAAACGGATTCTCAAATAAGTTAAACGAACAGGAAGGCACAACTGAAGGCTGTCTTAACCAAGTCAGTGACTTGGAAACAGAAACTGCCTTAGAATCTGAAGAGCTTGAAAACAACAAAGACAAAGTGGCTTCTGTTAGAATGTTTGCATCCCAGTCTTCTTCAAGGTATAGAAGATTTAAAACTAAATCAGTTTTGATACGATTTGAAAATATTTATCAGTCTTTTTGGTCACGTGTATTTAGTAATGGTCATTAGAAGTGAACATCTAGTAGATGAAAATTTTAAAAGTCTATTTTTTATATACATATATATATATGTGTGTGTGCAGTATCCAGCAGTCAATGAAATCTAGAATGAACTGCTAGTTAATTGACTTAAGCTATTTACTTTCCTTTTAAATGTTATGAAATCTGTCCTGAGGAAAATATTTACACAAATATCTACAGGAATGCATGCTGTTTCTCTGCTTATCTCTCTTGCCAAAGGATTATTGAATAATCAGATTTATTGTCTTTTATGTCTTGCCTGGTTTAGAGGAATTTTTTGAAAGTAACTGCTATGTAATTCCTTTTAATTTGAAATAATAATTTCCTAATATCTTTATATTTAAAAAGTGCAAAGCCTAAGGAACGCTGCCCATCCAACCTCCCTGCATTCTCTGTTTCTTACAAGAATATGAAGAGAAGTCCATCACAAGTCTCTCTGGATACCATCTCTATTGACAGTATGATGCTAGAGGATCATTTAATAGAGAGTGATGGAAGTGACAGCCAAAGCTTTCTGGAGAAAGGTGAGTAGGTTTAACAAAATATTTTTAAGCAATACATGAAAATGTTTTTTGTAACTAAAATAATACTCAAAAGGACTGTAGTGCAGCAAATGCTGGATGCTTAACAGCACTATTTCTGTTAGCTTCTCCAGTCAGTCATATCAAGTATATTCACAGCACATCATATCAAAGGAAAGCAATAAGGTGTGCTACTTATCTAGTGCTACTTAATTAAACACTACATAATTTTTCTCACTTGAGGAGAGTCAATGCATTGTAGGGCTATGTTGCAACTCTGAATTAAGCAGAACTGTTCCCTGCTTTGCTTAAAAGCTATTGCTTTGGCTCTAAGTGTTTGCAGGTTTGTACTCTGAATCAGTGTTATGATTGAAGTAGTAAAGAAGCTTTAATTTTAAAAGCAGATGAAAAAGGAATGAATTTTCACCGATATTCACCATGCTAATTACCAGGCAGATAGATCTGGCAGTCTCCTTGCAGGTTGCTCCTTATGGAGCACTTTCTAGCTATTGACTGACAGGTATTTGTCCAGTATTTTCTCATCTATGCATGAATATTTACTTCTGATCTGGGAGGAATTCAGGCATATGGTAATTATGCCTCTATAGTATGTAGTATTGTGGACTTAAGAAATTGTAAGGCTTTAGTAGCTTTCTGGCAAAACTGATGAAATATTTTTTCTAATGTCAAGGAATATGGTGAAAAGATTTTATTGGTACCTCTTTCCTGATAAATTCTACTTTGAATAAAAAAAAGGATTGTATTTTTTTTCCATAGGATTTCTTTTCAGTCTAGAGCAATAATCAGAAAAATGGTTCACCTGCAAACCTGTTATATGTGTGAATTGTAGGAATATTCCTGCATGTGCTTACGTGCGATTATACCACAAAACATGTTTTCTATTTTCAATAACTTTTGTACTGCTTTTTAGCTTATTAAACAATATTCAACTGCAGGTTAAGTCTGTATGCTTTCTAGTTGTCAAGAAAACACTACCATGACCATGCTAATGAATATATATATATATATATTATTTCTCTAAACATAAACCCATGAACATTTGCTCTAAGGGCACTGTGCTGTATTTTCAATACATGGCTTTGAATCTTTAAGCTTTCTTTCATCTGGATCAGATTTATATTTGACTTGGAAGACTTAAAAAGGCCCTTCACAATTTTTTACATTGCATGTAGAGTGCCACTTTGACTTTGTCACTATATCCTTGTGTAGCATCTAAAACTTTGAAGTCTCTGTAAGAGGAATGGATTTAGCAGTTCAATCATAAACACTTGTTTAATAAGCCACTCAACTCATCTTAAAAAAATGAGTTAATGTATGTGTACAGTAAAAGACACTGACTTTATTCTTAATGCAGGAGCAATTTGGGTTATGATATGCTAACTTTGGTGTTTTTTCTGATGTTTATACGGAAGGTATTACAGCCACAAACTATCAAAGCCCATCAGAAAATGTCCATGAAGGAGGCCCAGCGATTGAAAATTGTGATGGGTCCTCTCCAGATGCCATGAGTGCTGCTTCAGAGAATGCCCCTGAGACTAGTGAAGAAATGGTAATATTATTGTATTCCATTAGGATACATGAGCTAAAATGAATGCTTTTAGAGGTGATTTTTTTTTTTAAAGTCATTTGGGGAGTTTTTGTTTAGTGCCTTATGTAATCCTGTAGATGTAGCCCACTTTTATGAAGTACAAATGGCAATTGTAATCCAAGTTATACTGAGTATCTCCTTGTTAGCCACTGTTAATATATGACAGCAGCCAATTAAAAATGTCAGAAAATATTTCTGCTTTTGTACATAGCAATATTTTGTAATATCATCATTTCTTTTGTACTCATTGAAAATGAGATTTTTAACATCATTAAGTATAGATAAAAGGAGGCACCATAACTCTGACATCTCTTCTATGGAGTAGTTTCCTTAGCACTGCTAGCATTCTGTAGTATATACAAATAGGAACTTAACCACTGCCCTACTGGGTGGTCAGATCTGAGACATCTCTTGTCCAGGATTCCATCAGAACAATGCCTATTATTTGGAGAAGGTTATAAGAATACTGCATGTAGTGAGAGATTCCCTCCCTGAGGGAGGGATCCCATGCAGGGTCCAACTTTTTCCATCTGCCTATCTGCTTATTCCTTGCTGATCCTTACCCTAATCAATTCTTCTTAAGTTACATTCTTATAACAGTTACAGTTGTGAACTGGAAATGTAAGAGTATATGGGCCCAAAGAACAACAGTGAATTGACTGAAATTTGTTGTGTTCTTGTTGTTGTATTTTCCTTTTAAGTAATGTTAGTCATGTAACATGTAGTTGCCCTACTTTTGATTTAAAACATTTGTGGATTCACCTTCACTTTAAAAAAAACAAACAAACAAAAAACCCACTCCAAACCAACAAAAAGCAGCTCACTTTAAACAATTGATTCCTTTTTAAATAAGTCTTCAATTATGTGCATACAAATAATATGGAAAAAACAGAATTCATTCAGATTATTGTGCAAATACATTTTAGCATATTTTCTTTTCCTACTTGTAGAACAGAACTAAAAAGTCATTAGAAAAAGGTGCTCAAAACAGTGGTAATGATGATGGACATTATCTTCCAATTCCAAAGCTGACTTTTGAAACAGGATGCTGCTTTTTTTTTTTAAAAGACACTGCAACCCAATAAATAGAGAAAAAGGGCTGAGTACTATGCAGACAAAATACAAGTAGCATATCCTGGTTCTTTGATTTGGTCTTATTCAGCACCACAAATGCTTGGTTGTGCTTATGATACGCATGAAGTTGAATGTAGCCTTAGAAAATTGCAGGTGTCACAGAGGTCACTTGCTGCTTTGTCAGAATGGGGGAAGTCTGTCTCACTTTCATGGCTTTTCTAGCCAATTCTAAATTGATATTAGTGAGTTATAAATACAACTGTCTGTCTTTGGACAGATGATCAAGCATCTGTGAAAACTGTCAAGCCAATGGTTATTAAAAAAAAAAGAGAAGAAATGAGAAAGCTGTACTTTTCTGTGAGCATGGGTTATGGGTGCAAAGATTCTTTTCCTTTTGTAGCAGAAAAGGCTTGGGGCTTAAGAAGCAATAACCACTGTAAATCCGATTTATAATATTTTACATTGATTTTGTTTCCAGATGTCTGTTGTGGTTTTCCAAATATTTGGTGTTAATGGTGAGATCGACATCAGAGGTGAAGACACAGAAATATGCCTACAGGTCAACCAGGTGATACCAAACCAGTTGGGAAATATCAGTGTTCGACACTACCTTTGCAACAGAACTGTTGGTAAGAACTAACAGCGAGATCTCAGCGTTGTGAACTGGGAAACATTTGTCTGAATAACCCCACTGTATCAGCCTTAAAGTACAGAACCAATCTCACGTTGGGACAATCGCATCCTTTTCACGCTGGTTTAGAATATCTACTCTGCTTTCTCTCCTAATTGCCATACATTAAAAGGGAAGGAGATAAAAATGCAACCGTTTCTGATTTTTATTTTTTTCTTTAAATTAAACGAGTTGCATTGCATTATGTTACTGTTTCATGAAGCTGAAACTCCCTTACTGTTCTTATGATATTTTGCTTAAATGTATATTGGTTTGAAGGGCTGTTTCTTGTCTTCAAGATCTATTTCTCTACATTAAATTAACACCCACAGATTTATAACCTGAGGTGTAAGAAAAGATTAAAAATTTACTCTCTGTCAGGAAAGATGAGCTGAAAGGACAACTTTTTTTTTTTCTTCCTTTTTTTTTTTTTTTTAATCTTTTTTTAAAGCTTGATATGAACACAGGGTGTAGTTTCATGGCAGACACTTGCACAACTAGATCAACCAGAGCTCTTCTTGAACATGAGCACATACACGTTCTTTGCCAGAAAACCTAGTTGACATACTGTGAGGTTTTGTTTTTCTTGGCGTGATGTATTGGCGTGCCACTTTGTGTCACACTTTGCTTTGCTTCTCTCTGCCAGCCTTCCACATGGAGTGCTGCGTGCGAGCTCTGTTGTGCTGTGGGTTTTTTGGGGCGGATTCCTGATGCACCTGCTTCCTCTTCTGCTTTATCTCCTTTCCCAGGAACCAGCTATAGCAGCTGTTGGCTGCCATTTATTTCCAGCAGCGCGGATTTTCTTTAGGAAGTTGTGCTTGGTGGTACAGCCTCTGATGCCTTAGCTAAAGAACCCATTTACCAGGAAGCTGAAAAGTTGCCAGCAGCTGCTGCCTGAGCAGCTGTTGCAGTTGCCTTCGGGCATCTGAAGGCACGGGGGAGGTCCAGCAGGGAAGACCCATGGCTGACCTTCAGTTCATACAGCAGGCAAACTGATTTCTGGTTATCTGTCATAGCCTCTGTAAAAGCAAGAGGGAGTAAATAGCAAGAACATACCACCTTCCTGCTCTTGTGTGTCTACAGCTAGAACCTACTTCATCTGGTTGAACTGATTATGAAATGCTTGTGCACGTTATGGATAAAAGGTTATAATGTGATTGGAATCTCCAAATACTTTCACTTAATATCTCACTCTTTCTGAATCTGGTGGGTATCTGGATGGGTGGGCCAACAATGTGATTTTTTGTTTGTTTGGGGTTTATTTATGTCACTGGTCACTCCCATTGTGTAATATACATCTTCTCTTCTCTCCACTTTCTGTACTGATAGAGGAATCTTCTGCAGCCACTGCTGCTCCCCATCTCCCACGTTTATTTTAATAGAAGAGCTAAGGGAGAAAAGAGTTTAAAAAAACCCAAGCAACAACAATTCCAGAGGGCCAAGGTTGGGAAAAAACTTGGGAATGACATCAAAAGAAACCATTTAAGTGTGTTAATGGTAACAAAATGCAACGAAAAGAACCAGTGAGCAAAAGCGTAAGAAAATATCCCTATAAGTGCAATCAGCCAAGACCTTTCCTAAAACTTAAGTGCTGAATTAACAACTGTAACCAGTAAACTGAGGAACCATGCCAAGCAATGAATAATCGTGTCAAAATTGCAATCTACAACTGTGCTCTGGGTAAAAAGAACAATGTTAAACCCGACTATACTGTTAATGTAGTAGATAAAGGGAAAAGCCTGCCTAATAGCTGGAATAAGTTTAAGGGCAATGTGGCATCTGTGCACTTCCTGCAGGGCTGGCTGCAGGACTGTGTCTTTTATCAGATCTGGTCTGGCAGCAATAACAAAAGAAAGGGGGATGGAGTAGGGCAAAGGTACTCGGGGAAGGACAGTACTTTTACTGAGGCCTTGTCATGCTTGGAGGAGAAGCAGCTCATAGCAGCTTCCAAATTAATGCAATTTTCGCTCCATCCTTTCCTGACTCTGCATCTTCCAGATTATCTGCAAGATAACCAAGACTGACTTCATGGCCGAGACTGAAGCTGTGCTCTTTTCCTCTGCTGTTTTTCTGTACTTTGGTGGATTCTTCCAGCAATGATGCAGGCACTCTTTTCTAGTCTGGAAATACTTAGGGCACATACGCTGCTTATTTCTTTTTCTGTATTTATGGGAAGAATATGGATCCTTGAGGGAAACAAAGTTTCCCAAACCACTTGCAGAGACTCATGGGACAAAGTGGTCATTGTTCTCCCATCTGGGGAGCTGCCCTTCCTCTCAAGAGCTGTTGGTAGGTGATTCTCTTCTGTCTGGATTAGAGCCACAGAAGGTACTTAATGCTTGCAGTGTGGTTTTGGTGGGGTTTTTTGTTTGTTTGCATGTTTTGGTTTGTTGGTTTGGTTTTTTTTTGGTGGGAGAGATGTGAGTCACGGCTGTTAGTGTTGTGGAAACCTCTATTCACAGAGGTAGCAAAGGTAGAGGCGTTGGCTCAGAGCAGAGGCTGAAGATTCTCATGTTCATTTACAGCTCTTCCCATCGGTCTTTGTCAACCCAGATCGACAACGTGGGTTGACATCTACCCTGACTCTAGTGCCAATAGACATGTGCGTATGCTCTGGCTGTACTGCTGTGCTGGGTCATCCATGAGAACTGGGCACCATAGAGAAAGAGGAACCCAATTAATCTATAGCTAGGAAAGCAAACAAATTACTCTGTCAGGCTGCTGTAGCTCTAGGCAATGGCTGTTGTGTGCTGTACTCAAACTTGAAATTACAGTTTTTAGACCTGTACTACATTCAGGCTGGGGCAGTATTACTTGAATAAAGTTACTGCCTCTTGCCATATGTCTGTCTGACTGCATTGGTCTAGAACAGTTGCCTAGCCTGAATGTTTTCTGGGATGAATACAGAAAGTTAATTATCTTTCTTCTCACCCCTCCTCTTACCTTGCTTCCCCCCCCCCCCCAAAATAGACATATACAAATCAGACACTGATACAGTTCCTCCTGACTGCTTAAAACCTTCTACCTCATATTCTCCTGGACTTGTCTTCCTGTAGATGGCATGTTTAGTTATAGCTGGAATCCATGAACGCTGCATGCACCTGTTTTGCTTAGTTTGGCTCTTCTGAGGGTGCACATTGTCCAGGAACAGAGCAGGCATTTAACTTTTCTAGGTGCCATATCAGCATCCCCAGTAGGAATGTGGTCCACTTCCCCAGTTTTTAGGAACCTGGAACAAAGCCAGATTTGCCCCATCGTTTGTCTCCTTGTAGGTTCTCATTAGGCCCTTTATAAGTCACTGCTAAAGGTTCCACAGGCATCTCAGAGCTATCTGATCTGAAAAATAATGCATCACATATTACTTAAGAACTGAACACGTAACATCCCTTACTAGTACTACTACTTCCCAAGAGCAAGCAGGAATTCTTCCGGGGTCCAATGGAGAACTTGTGACTTGCAAGCCCATTGCTGCAGCTTGACTTTGGGTTTGTCTCTGGCCAGTGACTAGACTAAATAGTACCTCTGTAGCTTTGCAGACACTCAAAATTTATATCTATCCATAAAGAAAGCCTATGCCCTATGATCCTACCTTGAAAAGACCTTGAGGATCTAGAGAAACTGATCCTGGTGAGAAGAATGGGAGAGAATATGAAAGGGATTGTTGCAAAGACCTGTGGGTTACCAGTGGGAGGCTGCTGTAACTTCACTGTGGACACGTTGCCTAATATCTGTAACTTTTATTCACTGAAAGCTGACCTCCCAAGTTTTTCAATGAATCTGACCCAGCATAGGGTTAGTGTGACTTAGGGAGTTGTTACATGCTTTCTACAGCTTTAATCTGTGCTTCAGCTGGTTTAGTGGATCAGGAACCCGAATCCTTAAATAATAATGATGTGAACAGTTGTTACAATAGTAGTAGCAATTAACAACATCCAAGTGATACCTTTTTTAAAGCTCGCAGGCTGCAAATGTCTGTTAACAGGATACTTGAGTATATATACAGAGACTTGATACATCAGAAAGCTTGTGTCTCACAAATGTAATGTGATCAGCAGTGGTGCCACAGCCTTTTAACCAAGTGGTTTCTATACCAGATGCATCATTTCAGAAGGAACATTAATTCTGGGAAGTACCGTTTTCCTTTATATAAAGGATTAGCTTTACTGCAGAGAAGTGAAGTAACTTGCAGACTACCAGGGTACTGTGTTTTTCTTTTTCAGTGCATGTCATTATTCACAGTAGGTTATCTCCGAAATGGAAGAGCAAAGTACACTGCATTCATTACAGTACATGTTGCTACTTTAGCATTAGATAGCACACAGCAAAGAAACCAGCACAGAGGAAGCCTGCACTTCATAGGATCACAAGGTAATTAAGGATAGAGGAGTGAAGGCGATGTCAAGACATCTCTAGTCCAATCCTGTTCTCTAAGCAGTGTCATCTCTGAGATCAGGCCAGGCTGCTCAGGGCTTTATCCCATCAAGTCTTGGAAAGGACCTTCAAGGACAGAGAGTGCACAACCTCCCTAGGAAGCCTGCACCACTACTTTATTTTCCTCATTCCTTAGATTTGGGTTGAACCTCTCATGTTGCAATTTAAACTGTTCTCTCTCGACCTTCTAACAAGCACCACTGTGAAGAGCCTAGCTCTGTCTGTCTAACTCCATCGTAGGTATTAGAAGGCTGTTAGTAGATTTCCTGTATGCCCTCTTTGCAGCTTTCTGGTAATTGCTCATATATGAGGAAATGAAGAAGGGGAGATTCCAATAAACTGTCTGCCAGTAATATGGGGAGAAGGGAAAGAATAGTATTAAAGAAACAAAAATAGAAAAGGGAAGTCTTACTTCATCTTTTAAATTTAACTGTATCTTCTCCTTTTTTTTCAATTTTTAAACTTATAAACATTGGACTTTCCTGAGGGAACCAGAGTTTAAACCAAGTAGTATTTTTTTTACTTAATTTTCTCAAAATTGTTTAAGAGTTAGATGCTCTACTAATATAAATTGACATAATTCAGTTGATTCTACTTGAGTTACTTTGATTTCAGCTATCTTTCAATTTTCAGTATTTGCTGCTTAATATAGTTGCTGTTTATGTTCCTGTGTGTTAGCAAGTTCCTGAGTCAGGAAATACTGTCTTTCCAAGAGAATACCCGCTCTCCTGAGAGAGTGAAATGACTTAAATGTTTTTCTGAATTAAAATCGAAGGTGTTAGGGGGAAAATATGCAAAATAATTGTTTTTCCATCATCAAGACATGGAGGAATCACAATTTTTTTTTTGTGCATGGAAAATACTTCTGTATTGTCCATTTCTGTTGTCTCAGTGAGGTCCTAGTCCTTGTATGTACTGTTTATGTTTCTCTTTCGTACTTTGAAGTGATAGAAACTTTCTCTGAAGTTCTGCATTTGCAACACTGTAAATATTGGATAATACTTTTACATTTGGAAAATCACTTGGGCAATAAAGGTAGAAGTAATTGCATCATATTTTGCTTTTTTTTGTACGTTGCAGAATTTTAATGCAAAATTGTTTTCCTTTTGCACCAGGTTCTGACTGTAAATTCGCGGCTGGACCCGTTAATTCATCACCTGAGATCAGTCTGAGATGGGAAAGTGGGCCTAGTGCTGTCATACATTCTCTTCTGGCTGTAAAAAATGGTTTTCTTCAGTGTCACGTAGAGAACTTCAGTGCTGAATTTCTAACGTCTTCTCTCACAAATATTCAGCATTTTCTAGAAGATGAAACCGTTGCCGAAGTGATGCCCATGAAGATAAAAGTTTCTAATGCAAGGATTAATTTAAAAGTATGTGAACAATGAGTGATTTTTGGCTGCTCTCAAGAAATTGTGGGTTTGTTTCTTTGATGATAGGCTACTCATCTGGATACAGTTAACTTCAAAGAAGCTACTATCGTACTCTGGAAGGTTTTTAGATAACACTGAAACAATTTAAAAATCCCTAGATTTGGTTAGCTCTGTGGTATGCCTAGAGGGGAGTTTTCTGCATGACCAAGCTATTTATACAAATTAGTATTTTATACTTTTTTCCTCCTCTCCCAGTCTCTTTTGTAGAGTAACAGTGTCTGGGAGTTTCATAGGTAAGGTATGCCAAGTTCCTAGAGGCACAGTGTGGGTTTTTTTGGTTGTGCTTTTTTTTTGCTTAGCATAGTAATGGTTTTCTAATTACAAAGCACAGATTTTTAGAGGTTAATTCTCTCTCCTACTTAGAGGATAGTTCTTACAATGAAAGTTCTGTACAAAAGAGGGGAAAAAGGTTATGGGAATTCCAGTTCAAACCCCTTGAATACTGTTTCTTAGAACCCAGATTTCATATTCTGCCCTACTCACCACCATAGCTTAAAATAGTAGCACTAAGAGGACACTCCTGCTCAAGTGTCATAGGGGATTTTCTTTGAGATATTTGAAGGAGATAGTGACTTCTGTGCTGCACAAACATCGACTATAATGATAAGGACTCTATTTTTTCGGGGGCTAGGACACACACCAAAAATAACATTGCTTTGAAATTAATAATCACCCATTTAAACTGTGAACCAAGTGAGGGCTGGAATAGCAGCTCCAGTTCTGGGTCTGAGGCTAAGGCCTTGATTCTGCTAAGATCATCCTTGACTGGAAAGGCAATTGTTATCTCTGCAGTGTTCTACTCAAAGCGCGTCAGTATCTCTCCCTCTGTGATGCAGCTTTTCCTCCCCCTGAGAACCCTTAGGTGCTCCTTTTGGACTGTTTCTACTACAGGAGTAGCACAGCTGCCTTCTGTAAGAGTTGTAGATCTGTTCCTCGGGCTTCAGTGTATCACAGACATGAATGCCCAAATGCAAATAGGAAAGCCTTAACATAGTCATTTAAATGTAAAAACAGGATTGTGCTGGTTTATTGGAAAGAAGGCAGATGTGAGCAAAGTGTTCTTGAGAAAGCAGCTGTTTGAGGTGGGGAATATACATTAATAAACCAGCAGTAAGAGTCTGCTTGACAGCTCAAGCACCAAAGTGTTCGTTCAGGAGTGCACACAAGTCACCCTGAAGTTACTCGTGATGGTTGACAAAACACAAATTTGACATAGAGATGATTCACTTCTATAGAGTTGTTGGGTAATAAAGGGCAAGAGGATGTGGTTCAAATTTATGCTGCCTTGCCTATTCAGTGCAGTATGTTCTTCTGTTTCTTCTGCATGAGACTCGATGCAGTGTGTGTCACGGGAGGGAAGAATTGAAGAAAGGTTATTTTGTTGTTTGCATTTTCTACAGCGGTCTCAGTGCTGTTTCAAGAAACTTTGGCAGTTATATCTCAACAGCTTTCTTGCTACGTGCTTAATGCTGATGCGTATAGTTTCTGATTATACTGGCTGTGTTATTCTGCTTGACAGGGGTAATGAACTATAAAGACTTCCTGGGAAGATCCCCAAAGAAGTCATTTGTGAAGTTTCTCTTCTGTTGATACAATAATATAACTGAACTGCAGCTGGTGTCATCCCAAACTAAACTCTAAAAGACAAAATCTGCTTAAGAATGATAACTATCCCCATTCAATCTTTAAATAGTTCAAGGGAAAATCAGGTACTATATCATGCAGGTTTCTTATCTCTGACTCTGAGAGCCCCTAAGCTAAAGTATGTCTTGGGATATAATCTTATTGAAATGTCTGTAAAAAGCCTTTGAAGTATTTTAGTCAGACTGTATATATTGAGTTCAGCAAACTTACCTCAGAGATAAATTTGGGCCTTTAATGTGATCTTTGGGAAAAATGAAATGGAGCAAAAGTTTAGTGGAGATCCCATTAGAAAATTCTACTCTGAAATGTTCCCTTTCAAGTTTCATTAAGTCTACTTATATTTAATTGAACATCTTAATTAGCTATTTTGATTTCCTGGTAAACTAATTTTTGAATACTTGTATTTTTTTAGGATGATAGTCCACGTGAAAATCTCAAGGCATGTGAGCTGGTACCCATAAAGCTACATATTGACATACTCTGGATAGAAAGAAATGATGATGGCTCTTTTCTCATTAGAGGTTTGTATCTTCCTGCACCTTGATATCTCAGTATTATGATCTGATTATCAATAATAATATCATTAATATGATATATTAATATCCTTTGTGTGGACATCCGACTAATAACGAAAAGATAACTGGTGGTAATTTGTGTGTGTTGCCATATGCTTTAGTTCTAAGTATAGTCACATAGAGGAAAATTACATTTTTGAATAGTGTGTTGGCTGTGATAATAACCTGAAACTGAATCAATCTGAGAGAAATAAAACCGTGCATACAACCTCATCAGGATATGCTTCATCAGTGCACATCACTTCATCGTGATAAGTCTACGGTTCCTTTGATTACAAATCAAAGAAAGAAATTGCCTTCCTTTACAGATGGCCTACGTGGTTACCTGTTGCCTTTGTGGTTGTCGTGTTATGGGTAGTAACAGAGAATACTGTAAAACAGAAGACTATTGGAGAAGCAGCAGTTTTCAATTCTTGTGTATTATACGGTGGTGCCCTGGCAGCTCCTGGCTGGGGTTGCACTGAGGCTTCTGTTTCAAAGAGCAATTTAGCTATGTACTTTTCATGAAACATGCACAGACTTACAATTTATTTTTTTTCCTACACGTATGGGCAAATACTAAATACAAGTATTTAGTATCGTAACAAGGCAATACATTCAGAGGTGGAACTTTACTGTTGTCTTTCACAGATGTGTTGAAGAATCCTAGAGTAATCTAGGTTGGAAGAAGGCCTCTAGAAGTCATCTGGTTCTACTCCTTGCTTAAAGCAGGGGCAGATAAGATCAAATTTGACTGGACAGGCCATTGAGCAGTTTTGAGCATCAAAAAGGAAATACGACAATCTGTCCTAAATACTCTGTCCCAGAGTTTGACCACCCTCATGATTAATTATTATTTTTTTTTTTAAATGTCTAATTGGAATTTGCTTTGTTGCAGCTTGTGTCTGTTGGCTCCTGGCCTGCAATCTCAAGACAGATGCTTGAGCACTTGTCAAGCGCCTCAAGGAAGTCTGGTCCATCTTCCTTATACCCTTCCACTAGGTAGGCAAAGGTGGCATTAAGATCACCCCATAGCCTTCTCATCTTCAGATTTGACAAGTGCATCTCTCTGAACTCCTCGTTTGTACATCATGTGCTTATAGCCACAATTATTTTGATGGTCCTCTGCTGTCAATATCTTTCTTAGACTAGAGAATCCCAAACTGGATCCAGTGTTGCAGATGTCATCTCAGAGGTGCTGAGTGTAGGGGAATAATAATTTCCCTCATCTTGCTAGCTATAACCTTGTAAGTACAGCCTGCATGTGCGTGGTCTTTGCTGTCAGAGCTCACTGCTGACCCACGATAAATGTTCTTGTTGACCAAGGCCTATTGGTCATTTCCTGCAATGTTGCATTCTGTCAGTTGGTCCCCAACATGCAGTGGAGTGAGACGTTACTTACTCCCAGATGCAGGACTTCAGCACTAGCTTCAGCTGAACTTCATGATGCTCTAGTCAGCTCATTTCTCCAGCGTGTCCCGATTCTGCTGAAAAACAGCCCTGACCACCCTCAGTGTGTCAGTCACCCTTTTATTTGGTACCCTTCACAGAATTGCAGAGGGTGCACCCCCATTTTCATCTATATCCTGAATATAATAATCCAACAGTATGCGATGTATTGAATGACTTGAGAGAGAAGAGGTTGCAGGGTGATCTTAATGCCCCCTTCACCTACTTAATGGGAAGGTACAGCTAAGATGGACCAGACTTCTCAGAATTATTCTGTGGCGCAGTTTCTTTGTATTTTAATTTCTCCACATGACCTAATACGTTCTTCAAGTGTTTAAAGATGTTCAATGCATTCTGGTCTTCTTTTTATACTCGACATTGGAAGAAATAGTAATTTAGTAAGAAAAGATATAGTTTTAAATTTTCTTTCAGCTCATATTTTTCCCCGTTTTGCCGAGGCGTTTTGATCCCTATTGTCATGGACTGCTCAGGTATAGTGACTTCAAAGGCATAGCTCAAATGCTACCTGCACTGCAGAGATTTGTGTGTCTGCAGTGCTACGTTTTCGAGTCCTCACATGAGTGTGTGTGGCGGGAGGAGTGGGTAGTGAACAAGAAAACTCTTCTTTAGAAGGAAGTATTTAGAGAAGAAAAAAACCCCAAACAACTTGGAGTATTTTCTAGACTGCTAAGAACAATGATCTTCATTTTTCCCTAGGCGTATGGCAGTACCTTTTAACAGATGTTCCAGTGCACTTCAGTTATAAATGTTAGAAAGAACTTAAATGACACTAAAAAAAAAAAATTTGAATTAAAAAACCTGATCCTGCAGCTTTATCACGCTGTCTTCAAATGTAAATGCAGTCTTCAAATCTGATTTGCACCTGGAGACAGTATAATAATAGCAATATTAATAGTTTCCACATTTCCAATGATTCACAAGGCATATTCTGTGGTGATATTGGTCAGTATAAAAATGTGATCATTTTCCTCAAGCTGGAAGTTACATATTGCTTCTTCTCATACCTTCTTTCCTTTCTCTCTTTCTCCAAAAGGGTTTATGACTTTAATTTTTATTCTTAAATTTGATTTTAGGAGGTAAATATCAATGTACTTAGTATCACAAGTATATTTGTTTAGGTGGTTTTAATTTTCTGCTAATGAGAATCAAACTTTAAAAACCAAAAAATTGCAAAACCCTGTAAGCACTACTCTTAAGTATGTTTCTGTGATATAGATAATCAAAGAGTAAATGATGTGTCAAAGATGAAGAATTCAAGCAGTACGTTGCAGCAAGCAAGTGGACCTGTTGGACACGAAACACAGGATCAAGCCACACAGACTACCTGCGAAATTCCGACACCTTCTAAATCAAGCAGGGATTCGTCTGACTTCTTTAAAAATGAGGTATTAAGAATTCCTTTTGACTTTCCCCCCCAACCCCTCAAAATTGCTACAGTCATTAATCGTCAGAATTGTTAGATTATCTGGGAGTGGACTCGGAGGTTACTTCTGTTTAAACATATGTTTGAGATAGAACACATGAATTATGGGTATTATAGTAGGGTTCAGTACTTAAGTATGCAAAATAAATTTAATATTGCTTTCTATATAGGGAAATAATACACTGCAGATTAATTCTACTTTACATCAGAGGGAGTTTTATGAGGGAGCAAGTCCCTTCTTCCCCCCCCCCCCATCTCCCTCATTCCCTGTACAACACAACTGAGAAAGACAAGGGACTAGACTGTTAAATCGGAGCCTTACTAATCTGTCAGTCATACCTGGGTTTTGAATTGATGATGACCAAACCCACGCATCAGTTTGACTGGTTTTTCCACTGGTTAAGAACCCATTCCTAGAGCTTAGAACCTGGCATAGCTAAAACATTGGGTATCTTGCCTTTCGAGCTAACTTCATCGACTCTCTCCATGTTCTACACTCATTGACTGGGAATCAGTTGCAGCCCCAACAAATCTGCACTCAACAATGAATGTGAGCATATGGTATTTTAAAAGTTACTGAAATGGAAAAAGTTGTCAGCATGCAGCAATACCAGTAACACTCTTTTTCTAAACGGATCATTTCAGCTTATTGAAGAAAATGAATGTCTCAAACAGGAATTAGCCAAAGCCAAAATGGCTCTTGCTGAGGTCCAAATGGAAAAAGATGCCCTGCTTCATCGTATGAAGAAGATGAGTGTTGATCATCAGTAGGACAGTGTTCTCCTGGTGCAAGGCATCATCAGTGGAACTTCAGGTGATGGTGGCATCTAAAATACTGTTTGTAAATCACTGGAAGACATGGTTATATTTTTTTTTTGTCGGAGACAAAGTTTTCTCATTACAAACAAAATATTTGTGAACTAGTTGCTATTCCTGAATTATCATTAAACATTGTAATTTTTTTCAGCCCATTTTAAACTGAAATAACTTTGGAAAACTCTGTTTATACTGTACTTTATTAATTTACTGAAAAAAAAATAATCTTATCATCTACTTTTAATATTATCAAAGGAGATGTTATTTTTAAAATGCTTTCTGAAAAGTGGATGGCTCAGCAATGGAAGAAGGTGCCTAGGTGCATAACTGAGTAAAATGTACCATGCCTCATTAACAAACTGTACCTTTGTTTGTGAAGGTTACGTTGTTTTATTGTTACCAGAAGGTATTTATAAAGGAGGTTACATTTGCACTATGATGATATGGGCAAGATCCTCTAGAATAGTATAGCTACTGAAAACTAAAATACCAGCCCTAAACTGATCCTAAATTTCGTATAATTTGCCCAGAGAGGATTTGAAGACAAATCCTCTGGTGCTATAGAGTTCTATGTGCCCTATCCATATGCACTCCTGAAATACCACAGTAAATGCTGGAGAATTTAAGTAAGAGGACAAACTATTGGGCTTTCCTTCTGCATGAAGGTCCACTGTATCTGTACAGCTGATGTAATTTAGACATCCACAATTACTTTTTTTCTTTGTCCTCTCTCTGTGATGAGGATATAGCCCTGCAGTAGGATCCAGTCCTTGGTGAAAGGTGAGCTTTGAGCTGTTTTGCTTGCGTGTCTGATTTCTGCACAACTCATCAGACATGCCCGAGGATTTGGTCCAATGTATTTAAATGTGTATTGTCAATGCTTGGGAGGGGGAGGGGAGGGAAATCCTATATGGATTCATTAATTGTATATTGCTTTTTTTGATAAAAAAGCTGCAGAGAATCATTTAATTACCCAATGAAATTGTAAGATTACATGAAATGTAATTATACAGTTTAAATCATGGGTGATTTGTACAAATTGAAAAATAATTTTCAGCTAAAAAGTGGTACAGACGAATAAATAAAAAAGCATAATGCTGTAAAATAGAGAATATAAGAGTGTGCTTCTAAATTGAGGAAACAAGATACAAAACCATACATGACTGTAAGGAATTGTTTTTGCTAGGAGTAAAAATGGCTGAATAATTTCACTAGTGTCCTTGAATCTGACAGCAGAAAATCTTTTAATTGCTACCACAATTGTTTCTGCTCCATGGGACGTTTGAGGGAAGTTTTGTTTTAAGATGTGCAGACAAATCTCACAAAGTATTTAGTATCCTGTGGTTTGACTTTGCATATTCAGGCTGTCAAACTAGTTTTAATTAAAATCTACATACTTCCAATAACTATTTTCAGCAGTGTAAATTATGTGCGCTCCGGAAAGTTTTAATGAAAACCTTTTTAATGAAGAACTCTGCGGAAGAACTGGTTCAGGCACTATTTTAAAGCCTGTCTTATGAAACCCTAGTTGAAACTCCCTTTTAATGTCCATGGAAATTTTTATCTCCTTTAATCTGAATAAGATGAAAAAGTATACACACGGCTGTTTCTAATAGAGAAACTGTATTTCTAAAGGCGTTTAAGAAAACACAGTGTTAAATATGAGTAGTCCAATTGCACACAAATATCGTGTCAGATTCAGGGGAGGAGTTCTTAACTGATTTGATTCTGATGATTAAAATCTGTACATCTTACTTGGTTTATAACTGCCAAGATCGAGTTAGAATTATTCTGAAGAAAGGAATGTATAGAGTGCTTAGTAGCATGTTGCTGGACTAATAGATTGAGAATTGTCTACTTTTGAAAAAGAAAATAAACAGCAATATCAAATGCCTGTCCTTATTACTGCACAAGCTGACGCCTGCTTCTTTTGACAAAAACTAAACACAAACCAAGCCGAGAAAAACCAACCCGAACCGGCTCTTCTCAGTACAGATGTTGAAATTCAGGGTATCACTTCCTTGCACTTGGTTACAGCCGGATGTGTTTCTCCTTTTTGGCAGTTTGGCAGTAATGAGCACCATCTGTGGACAGTTCAGAAGAGCTCTCGGCATGCTTGGTTGTGGACCCGACATGACTGACAGTGCTAGTACTGTGCCAAGCTGAAATGAGTGTTGTTACTGAAAAAAAACGTTGAGGGAGAGTTAGCTTCTTAATGTTTGAAAGCAACGAAGGTAACCTAAGCCTTAGTAGGTTATAGTAAAAATAGCAATTAAAGGGTTCAGTTAAAAAGGCTAAATTCATTCTCAGGGCTCTGCTGCTGTTCGTAACCTCCTTATATCCTAGATATTTAAATGTGTGCCATCAGTAGAGCCTCCTGGATGAACCACTGCTTTTATTCTGTAAAGGATTAAATGGAACTTTGGAGAAACTTCAGCGTATACAGAAAACTGACTCCAGAAGTTTTGCAGGCAAACCATTAGCAAGTTTTATTTCACATTTTCTGTGGAAATTAAAACTGGTCTGCAGATTAGCTTAACACTCATTCAGCTTGTTTAGAAATAGTAGTTTAATATCTAATGACACTTTCAAGTTAGCTCACCTCAAAGAGGCCGTGCCCTTTCCTGGGCTAGGCCATTGAATCTTTCAGGCATGCACTGTTCCAGGTCACACAGCCACTGTAACAGTGTTGGCAAGAACCGGTTTTAAATCAAAGTTCTATGGCCTTACAGAATTACTTACAAAATGCCTGTTGGAGAGGCAGTTTTGTAGAGAATATGCCTGCTCTCCGATGTTCCTGCTCTGGCTTCGTGACAGTGCTTATTCCAGTCCCTGGGTTAAACCCACCATGGCTGTTGGCACGTGGTACTGACTGGGAGGGAAATGTTTGTGGTTTTTCTCTTTCCTGCTTGTTTCTCTTGAGTTTTTTTGTTTATTTTGGTTTGTCTGTTTGTTTTTCCTGCTGAAGTCCTTTATTTCCTTGTCCCATTAGCCATGTCAGTTTGTACGCTCCCCTAGGAACTGACTTGAAGGCTTTAACTGAGATCATAATTGATTTCTAAAGGATAATTGCTAGCTACAGAACACTTCCTAAGTCTGACATGATAATGGTTACTTTTATTCATAATAAATGTAAGGGGACTGTGATAATAAAGGTAAAGGCTTTATCAAGCATCTACAATTGCAAGAGTACAAAATGTGCAAATGTAATGCAGAAGCAAACTCCTTGCAGTGACAAGATTTCAGGTAAGTAACAATGGAGAAAATGGTTTCTGTATAAGAAAACCTGCTCATATTGGTCTTGTTCTTGAAACATTTGTCACAAAATGCTTGAAGTAGGTTTTCAGCTCACTGCTGCTATCTGCAAATTGTAGAGTACTTCAGATTCTGATTCAGCTGTTGATATAAATCACTCTGTCTGTCCTAGGAACAGAAAATGACCTTGCTACTATGTTAAGTAGCAAAGAAGTTGTGGGTACTTTCTGTGAAATCCACTAATTCATCCCTCCCAGTAGGGTAAAGAGTTTTTTGACAGCTATGCACACGACCTTATCTTTTTCTTTTTTTTTTTTTTTTCCCCCTCATGAATTTATTTTCTTGAACCCGTGGCACTTCACTTTTGCTGACTTTCTTTTGGGTAGCAGCCCCATTTCCTCTGCCTCAGTTCAAAACCTGTCATAGTGAACCTAGCAGCAGGATTTGTAGTGCTGAAGCACATCTCTCTCTACTGAGGCAAACACGTGGCTTTCAAGGGTGCAGGCAATCTGCACTAAACTGCACTCTAGTTTCCTGGTAGTGAACCTCCTGATCTTGTGTTACTTTTTAGCACCAAGGGATCTGAAAGCATGAACAGCACAAAGATCATGTTAATCAGTATTAAGGTGTGCAAAAAATGTACAGTGAAATGCTAGGAATAGTGGTCTTGTGCTGGAGGAGCAAAGCTCTGTTTCTCAATCAAATTAAGAAAAAGCATAAAACTTAATAGTAAATAAAAGCTGCATAGTTAAGAGTTTCATGTATTTTCAGTATTCTTCTATGAAAGCCTAAATATTTAAAGCTCACATTTCTAAAGTTATTTTCTTTTTTGAAATTTGTTTCAGTGAATTATTTAAACTTGATGATGTCCTTTCATGTAGAGAGCCAAACTTGCTATCACTTTATGGAAGTAATTATGGATTTACACAAGTTCCAAGCAGCTTAAACTGCTTCATGAGTGTAAGCAAGGGTTAGACACTATATCTTTGTCTGGTTGCTAATTAAAATGCTTATTGGCTATTGTGTATTTTGGATATGAAAAATCAGAACAATTTTAATTATGAAAGGTATTTTTGAACACTTTAGTATTTGAAAAGATTTTTACAACTTCCAGCTTCTCAAATACTATAGCACATCTTGCAAGTATGTGTCACACTACCAGCTAGCTGAAGCAAGTTGCAAGAAGTGGATCTTCAAAAATCAACTGAACACTTCATGGCCTGTGTTCTCTCCCAAAATAAGGGGAAACTTCTACATCCAAAAGAGACTAATCTCTCATATTGCCAGCTACTTAAACGGGTAAATATTAACTTTGTTCAAGGGTCATTTTGGTTTTGTCTGTCACTGCCTAAGCCATACTTAAGCAGTTACATTAAAGTATCTGTAATTTCTTATTTCTTTATCTCCTGCTTTTCTTTTTGTTGTCATCACACATTTTAATATGAGCAGAAGTGGAGTGTAAGTATTTCCTAAGGCTTTCCCCATGTAATTTCAGTATTAACTCTGTCTTAAGAATTTCTGAAAGCATCATTTAGAAGTAAAAATAAGATGCATCACAACTAGGTAAGAAACCATTGAACGTACCAATCGCTTTATAAGGTGTATGAGATAAGGACTGATGCTGCATCTTCAGTAAGAGTAAGCTGGTAGTGTGGGGAGCATAATGCATGAACTGGTTAATGCAGTTCTAGGTTAGAGTGCAATCTGATGTGTGTTCAATAATTGGTAAGTATTTTAACTATTTGACAGAGACACATGAACAAATGAGCACTTCAGAAGCAGTAGTCCGAGCCAGTAAGTGCTGAATAAAGAAGAAGCCTCTAAACAACTTAGCTGTGGAACAAATCTGGATGTCTTCACATTTCCTGTAAACCTCCATTACCGTGGAAGGTGCAACTGTCATAAATACTTTTATCACAGTGTAATTATATTGTTACTGTAACTGTTGAGGGTGTGGAGCACTGGAAAATACTTTTGCAATGAGAATTATCATATTGAAGTCTATGTTGGTTAATGTTTTACTAACAGTACTTAGCAGTTCTCAAAATTAGCAATTTTTCAGTCACTCTCATTTTAAACTGGAATAAAAACATGGTGAGCAGACCTCTCCTCACCTAGCTACCGCTAGATGGCAATCCAAGAAGTCACTTGTGGCTTCATTTCCTCCTGAGGACCAGTATGTCGTCTTGACTCATGAAGTCTTATTAAATTAGAAAATGTCAGGATACAAATTGAAGGTTTTTATAAACCTTTGATGATTAATTACATTACATGATTTTAAATCAGGCTTTTTTCACTTTTAATTTAGCTTTTTTTTTTTTGCTGCTGCCTTTCTTATGGCATATTCATTTTAATTCTTTAAATAAGGTACATGGACATTGTTAGAAGAAAGACCTTCTTCCCCCTTTTAGGGTTAAATAAATTCTAAACCCATATTTTTGTACATATTATCCCTTTTATAGTAAAATATTTTATCATATTTGTTGTGCTTCCTCATCTGTTAAACAGCTTAGGAAATTTTTCTGGTTTTACTATCCTCGCATGGATGCACAACTCCATCTTGGTATCATCAATTTATTTGTTCAATTTCCTTGCTAACTGGAAAAACAGTTTTTATTTTACTCATTTTTAATAAAAGGAGCATATATAGAAGCTTCCTATGTTCCTTTGAGAATAAACAAAAGCTTACCTTAGCCACCTTCAACAGATGTCAGTCTAACAAGACAGTTGATATTAACACTATAGTGTGTGGTAAGTGATCTGAAGTAATTTCTTTTTAAATCCTGTTTGGTTATTCAAAAACTTACAGGCAGAATGACTAAGCAGAGAGAAAAGCAATCTATATAAAATTTACTGCAGGAATAAGGTCGCTTTATTTTTGTCAGATAGTTACAGAAAATAGCATAGAAATCAGATGTCTTTTCACTCCTCTGGAATCTTAATGTGGTTTATTCTTTCCACTTATTTTTAAATTTTATTTCTAATAAGAGACTGCAACTTGGGATAGGTATGATGGAGAGCTTTTTAAGGTGTCATTCTGCAATGCCACATACTAGAACATGTTATAGAATTTGACAATATACTGGACCCCAAGATAATCACAGCCACTTACCCAAACTGAATTTGGTGTAGAAATGAGGCTTCTCTGGTCAAATTTACCAGGAAGAGTCCTGAAAAAACAATTTGCATCTGAAATGTGAGATTCAGTATTTCAGCAATATTTAAAAAAATAAATAAATTTT
>WTSP01017300.1:0-10359 GCA_025331215.1 Actenoides lindsayi | reverse complement strand
TTTAAAAATTAAAAAAAAAATTATTTAAAGACTTCTTGAGTACCTGAAAATATTTATAAAACACCTTTTTTAAAAAAAGATGAAAAATATATCATTTCCAGCCTTTTAATTTCCTATGCAGGAGTAATGTAAGAAATATGTTAAGTTGCAGTCACTGAGAAATTCTTTAAAGCTGTATCACAGCTATTTGCTTTAACTGGATCCTAAATCCTTCTAAATGACCAACAGCTGGTGACACCTAACTGATGGAAAACTGCAAGTTAATTTTCCAAATTGTACTCATCTGAAGGGTATATCTGACAGTGGTCATGACCTCAGTGGTGAGGTTCTTAAACCTTGCCTTGCAATTATCAGAAGCATTTTCAGCTTATGCAACAGGAAAGTATTCCTTCAAAAGTCGTTAACGTTAAGAAGATTTAAAAAGACTCTTTGAAATGGAACTTGACAAAATATTTCAACAGGCAAAGAAAATGTGAAGTTAATCTCTTTTGCCTTTTTGTTATGCAAAACATGTCCCTTATTTAACTACTGTAAGTCACTGCTGCCAGGAAAAGAATATTTGAAAGTGTGGGGAAAATAATACACTAGAACAAATTCTGGGATCCTTATTCATGAAAACATCTTCCTATCTGGCTGAATAGCTTTCACCATTAATGGCACTGGCACTGACTATAAACGTATAGCAGCTCGAGTCAAAACCAAGATTTTTACCTAGAAGCAATTAGTGATTTATAGGCAGTAACAAGACTTTTTTTTTTTTTAAGTTTTTTTTTTTCCTTCCCCATCTACTGGTTGAAACTTGTACATGGAGAAACACCATACTGTATGTAGTAGCTGGCTACTAATGGACAAACACTGCCATTAAAGTATCACTGCCATAGTACCCCACTTTGCTGATGTCCCTTCACTTTAAGAACACTTGGAAACTTCTTATGCCATTCAGGAGATCCTACATAAAGTGAGATTTATGAATACCAGGAGCCTTAGTTTTATCAGATACTGTGATATCTCAGCTGCAGTACTGCTCCTGAGCTCCATCAGAAGAATCTGAAACTGGAGGACTGGAGGTGGTGTTACTGGCTGAGTTCAACTGAAGCCTTAGATACTTAAAAAAGGCTGAGGCAGAGCACTAACTCAAACATTTCCTAAGCATCATACATGTTTTTTGCTACAGCTGTCCTAACAGGGTAATCTTCCTTGGGAGAAATATGGAGTGATATTAAAGAAGGAAGTAGAAAAGAGAGACGGAGAATTTTTATGAAAGGAAGTTTAAAAATTGTGGAGAGAACTGCACAATAAATGAAGACATGCTGAATATTACATCAGGTGGTATAGATACCATGAAAACATGTATAAACAATATGCATTAGATCAGGTATGTTACAAAAAGTACCGAGACACGAAAAACAATCCTACCAAAAAGAACAGAAATTGACTTGGCCTCTACAGCAAATTTGAATTGTTTCCTTGCTAAAATAGTGGTGGTGCAGAAATGAACCACGTCATAAAAAGGTATTGGGCTACTGCAGGGTAGTTTCTTCACTGGGCCATCACTCAGAGAAGCAATAGTTTGATGAAATGCTACGATCGAAATTAAACTGGGTAGTTCCATATTTTGCCGTTTCAATTTTAAAAACGATTTCTGGTATCTTCACCGTAAAAAGGAAGGATGTGATAAAATGGTAGCATCACAGAAACTCACTAATTTGCCATTATAATGCCTATTTTCAAGAAACTCCAGCGCTTGGCACATTCAGAGGTGTTGAAAGGAGGAAGAAACGTAAGAAAAAACTCACAGAAGTTACCAGTTTTATGTGACGTAAGAATTTTTCTACTTGAATTATTCATCCTACTTCAGTTATTCGCACCGCTTTAGTACGGTTTAATACACTCTTCTTACACTGCCTCTCTTTATTGAAGGGTAATCATTTTCGCTTCTATTTGTGGTATACTTAATTATTTGATTAAAGATTACTTTGCATGAATTATTGCACATTTTTCTAGCATGATGCCAGGCTATTTGCATCTCTGTAGCAGAGTATGTTTCTGTACTCTATCCTCAATAGAATATGGAAACACATCATCTATCATGAACAGCCATACCAGTTTTCTTCTTTTGGAGAAGAACTCAAAGATGAATTCCTAAATGTGTTTTGCTGAATCAGCTCCAGTCAGAAGACTGTCATGGGATATCCTGGTATTTGTGTAATCCTCTCTACCTTTGCTACTGATGCTTGGGTGTAGGTCGATATGCTATTGTGTCCTTTAAACATTTATCTTACATTTAATATTTTTTGTGTATGTTTCTGTATCTGAGCTCTTAGTTTTAACTTAGCTACTGAATTAAAATTAGTAGGGTTTTTTGCCTGGGGTCGATAGTCACCTTTGGTTCAGATAAATAATGAGCATAAATCAAATGAATTGACTGGTTTAGCCATAGACTTTACCAATTATTATTTTTGACCAAAATCTCTTGTATTGTCTGAAGGCTGAAAAAATCAGAGTTGTCACATTAGCAAACAAATTACCATGCTAATATTTTCCTCTGTAATCCAGTTACTCAAGAGATAAATGAGATTTAGAAATTCATTGCATAACCATGTCCTCTCATGCAAAAAGCAATAACTTCCTTCCCCAGGCAGTACAGGACTAGCTTTCAAACTTTAAAAAATACTCTAGAACATCGTTTTGTGGGGCTTGAAAATGTAATTAAGAATGAAGAACCTTTTTACTGCTGGGCTGATTAAAATAAGTCAGGGACCCCTAGTCTTTTGCTGCGAGCAAAGTATCATCTTCACAAAGTCACTATCTCTGAAAATTTGGTATCAATTGGTATCAATTGTTCCTCTTGGCAGATAGCAGAAGTACCCTTAACATCAGAATCACTGTGTGGTTGTATAGATGCAGTACAAAAACATATTGAGCGATACTCTTTGTATTTAAATTTACATATGATGACTATATTAAACTACACTCTTGCAGAACGCAGTGTAAGCTAAGATAGATCAAGATGATAAGCAAAGCTCACGTACCTATTGCTTCTGCTGTGTTGCTCTCAGTGTGCACGTGTGGGTAGCAGTCTCCATGCATGATTTATCAGAGCTAGAGCACATGTAGCCAAGCATAATACAAAGCAACACTTAATCCCTTTCTGAAGTAAAATGTGTGAATGAAAAAGTACAAGAATGTGTTTTAAACCTGTCCCCTGACAATTTCATTGTGTTTCCCTGGTTGTTGTTTAGAAAGAAATAATGGATAATGGCTTTATATTTACCTTTTCCACACCACTTAGGACTTTATATGCTTCTCTTATATCTCTCTATGGTTATCACTTTTATTAGAGCTGAAGTGGCCTGGTCTATTTAGGCTATAAGAAGGATGTACTATATACATCTGATTCTATCTCTTTCTCCTTTACCGTATCTTGCTTATTTCTGATGTAATCTTTTTAAGACAGGACAAACACGATGATTTTACACATTGATATAATGATACTTATTTCCTTTCACAGTAATTCCAAATTATTTTGTTTACCATATAGCATTAAAAAGACATCTTTCATAGAAATATCTCCACTAACTTGAGATTACAGAAATATAACAGCAGTTTTGGAGTTGTAAAAGGGGAATCCAAAATCTCCGTCATACGTTGCAACAGACAAGTTATTACTTTGTCTTGTCAGTGTTAAATTCCACCTCTCAATTTACTAACAGAACAATGCCATGATGTACTTTTTCATACTCAGTTCAAGTGCTTCTGAAACCTCTTGTTTTGTTAGCAAACTTTGGTAGTTCATATTCTCTTCAGACACCTTTTATGAGTTTGCTGGACAGTGCAGGTCCTAGCAGAGACCTCTACACAGCTGTCCTGACAACCTCTCACCGTTGTCTGCCCTACAGAGACCACAGCTGGAGTATTGTGTCCATTTTGGGTTCCCCAGTTCAAGAGGGATGGGGAAATACTTGAGAGCATTCAATGAAGGGCTATGAGGATGATGAAGAGACTGGAGCACCTCTCTTACAAGGAAAAGCTGAGAGCCCTGAGGCTGTTTAGCCTGGAAAAGAGAAGACTGAGAGGGGATCTCAGTTATGTTTACAAATCTCTGAAGGGTGCGTATCAAGTAGAAGGGGCCAGTCTCTTTTCAGTGGTGCCCTGTGATAGGACAAGGAGCAATGGTCACAAACTGGAACACAGGAAGCTCCACCACAAGGAAAAACTTCTTTCCCGTGAGGATGACAAAGCACTGGAACAGGCTGCCCAGAAAGGTTGTGAAGTTTCTCTCTCTGGAGACTTTAAAAACCTGCTGGATATGTTCTTACCTATTCCTTGAATTGCCATTTTCTATACGTTCTTTGACTCTGTCAGAGAACTAATAGATATACAAGACATGACTTGCTTCTCTAAAAGCTGTAGTGAATCTTCACTATTTTATGTAGCCAGATGTCTACCAATTTGCAACACATGGAAATCAGACCCAGTAGTTCTCTAAATCCCCCCTCGAGCCCCTAAAAGTTATTAGCATCACATTTGCCACCTTCCACTCACCCTCATCAAGTCGCCAGGCCAATTGAAACAGTAGCTTGCCCCTCACTGTTTTAATTTCATGGATTTTAGAACTGAGGCTCCTTCAGACTCTTTGGGGAATTTAATCTCGTCCAGGCAAGTTGGTTTTATTTATTGATTTGTTTCAAAAGAACTTCTCTTATGTGACTGTAACTTGAATTAACCTCCTCGGACTTGACCTGCAAAGGAAGGCCTTGCTAGTTGAAATGACAACCACTTTTTCACCACAAATAGTTATGTCCATATAAAAAAGAACTGTCCAGACCCAAGAATCCAGTGCAAAGTTAACTAGCTGCATCATTTGTGTTAAGAATAACTATAAAAATTAGAAATTGCAAAGACTGGTAAATTACAGCTCGTCAGAGAATATGGAATGTTGTTTTTCACTGTATGTTTGACAGAGCTATACCCATTTGGGTTTTGAGGAAAAAGAGTGCTGTGTCCATTTGGTTCCATGTTAATTCCCACAACATTAATCATAATCTTCCCTTTATCATGTATTTCTCCTTTCAAATGTCATCTTATTATTCCTAGCTGCATCAGCCTCTCACTGTCCTGCTCTCAGTCTGAGATTTATGCCTTTAAATACATATAGACAGTTCTGAGCCTTCCCAGATCATTACATAAATATATTCTATTTTCATCTGTCTGCATGATTCATTTCCAGTAACTACTCTCTTTTGGCCCTAATGAGGTATGAAGTTATATGTTGCAGAGCAGCACAGTGGGAATTTCAAATATGGTCATCATAAAATGTATCCACAAGCATAAACATACCTGAAGGACGGAGGACGCGCAAGCGTTTGCTCAACCACTTCTGTTAATCCTGAGGAGTGATTTACCACGATATATTCCTATATAATAGCTGCTGTTCATAAAGACAAACAGAATGGAAACCATTGGCAGGATACCTCTAGCTATGCTACTGCCTCAGAGTGCACCAGTTACCCTGTCGTGGCATTCCTGTATGCTGCTGTTCCGGAGCCAAGGGTAACATTTGTCCACACTTTTCAACAGCTGTCTGTACTTTCAGCTGCAGTCCCTCGTTGCTAGCATGTTTCAGCTGAGATTTCTCTATGATCCCTCTTTCAGGCAGTCAAAACCTGATGTGTAGGCAATGCTGTACATATCTTAAAGGGAAGACAAGAAGGAGAAAATATTTTAAAGCCCGAAAGAGGCTGCGATGTATCAAAGGTAGAAACAAGTTGATTTTACTGCAACGAGCTGTGCATTGAGCAGTACAGGTAAAGCTTTAATTCTATATTGTATCTGCCAGCACACTGGATTGGGGCATCTCAGCAGCATGCTGCTCTTACCAACTCATATTCACATGGGATTCTGCATTTCTCTTCAGTGCATGAAAAATAGTCTTAGGCATATTTTGATAGCAAACTGATGTAAACCTATGACAGAGCAGAAGGATTGGATGAATAATTATACTGCTAATCCCACCTGCTGTCACACAAGAAATACATGTGAAGAAATGTATAGATATACCAGTTAATCTTAGCATCTGCCATCAGAGTTAAACTGCAAGTGCACTGAAAATGGCACAGCAGACAGATTTGACTTGCTGTCAGTACTATCCCGTCTCTGTTTTTTGGAGGCTCGGCTCTCCAGCACAGGTACAACCTGCAGCCTCTACAGCCTGGAGACTCTTGAGCAGCAGGACGTCACAGCTCTCTCTGGGGAATGCAGCACAGTTGCCATGCTATGTAGGGATGACTCCCTAGGTCGCTGTCTGGGTGACAGAGTAATAGTTTAATTTCTTGCTCCTCTTCAGTGTGTTCAGAGCCCCATGAGAATGATGTCGTGGGGTCAGTCAGTGCAAATGCTGAGACAGCATCTTGCCGCTGTGCAACACCACTAAGGGATTGTTTCCTTGCATGTTCTTTTCCACTAAAAACTTATGCTGTGACATGCCTGAAAGGAAGTGTTTACAGAAGACACGATCTAGTCAGAATTGTATGGTTAGAGACAGGATTGTCATGGATAAGTCATCAAACACGGCTTTTTCTTTACACAATACTTCAGTTTCTGTATAATCTGATGAGTCCAAGCATTCATGTGTCATTTGAAAGCATAGCCCTCTTGGTGTTTTTATATTCCTCAGGAGCTATGTTTAGTACCTTCAGTTTCTACTATTTTCTTTTACAGTGGAGGAGGATGTAAGTCCTTTTGCATATTTCAGCGGTGAGAGCTAAACTAAGCAGCATGTGAGTATTACGGTACGTCCCAGTTACCCAAACTGATGACCTTTCCACTGTGCCCATCTGCCTTCTCAGCCTCTCACCGAGGAAGGCCTTCAGAGGAAGGCCGATGCACGTATTGGTTTCACCCTAACAGGCAACTTGGACGTGATGGGCTCCTGGGACCTCCACTTTGGACTTAGCCTCTGAGCCCGATGTTCAAATACAAACACAAAGCCAGTCATGGTTATTTGAAGTTCACGGTGTCTTTTCTTTATACCGTGCGTGTACTATAAAGAGCAAAAAGACAGTATCGAGCTAGAAAAACTCTTACACCAAGGTGCGTGAGAAATGGCAATTTCTGTTAGGCACTTTGCAGCCTTTTGTCCCTGACTCACCATGGGTGTACAAAAATGAGAATAATAATAAAGACTGTTTAAGGCTAATTTTTTTTTTTTTTTCTACTGCCAAACTGATCTGATGGTTTATTCCAGCATTTTACGCTCTCAGAATATCCCTCAACATTCGTAACAGGGATCTCAGGCCTTTCTTAAATCTTTACATGTGAGAATTGATAATATAGTCCTGAATTGTGTTAATAAGTTTGCTATTCTACACAACTATTTTTAATATCACAGATTTGGGGTTTTTTTCAATACTTGCAACTCAATTTTTCATATCCCTTCCATGCTCCTGCTTGAAAACAGAGGGGGAAAAGTCACAGAATGCTAGAAAGCACCCATTTAATTTGCCTTTAAGTATGGGAGGCTGCAGGAGGAGGAAATTAAGAAGTTGTCACCCTGAAATGAGAACAAAGCCAAGTGATAGTTGCATTGTAAAAACAATAAGGAAAGTCCCTGCTTATTACAGTCAATCCCAGTTCTTTCAAATGACAAACCAGTTAATGAATTTCTAGGTAGGCTAACTGCTTTCTCTGGTATTTCAGAAAATGGAAGAAAACAGAAGGTAAGGCATATGTTGTGTTAAGAAAAAATTTGAGATTGAAGGTGTGATGCCACTTAGACACTGACAGCTGCAGTGGTCATAACTTAAAATGTCTTTGCAAATACTAAAATCATAGAATCAAAATTATGCTGTGGTATGGGGCAGCAGTGATCAGAAAGCATAAAATGTTTTGAAAGATCTCTTCGCTGTTTTACAGATTATTTTGCTTATCTGTAACTGCTGAAAATTATAAAGCTATGTTTCCACTTTCTATGTCTAGCTGACATATTTATCGCATATATAACTTGTGTACTGTCCTGATATGACCAGGAACAAAGAAAGTAAGACATTTAACCACAAAGGTGCCCACCCACTCTAATAGGTTTGACCATTTACACTCAACTCAGTCTCTGTTTCTTCTTGTTCCTACAGTCCACTCAGTGTGACCTCTGGAAACAGACCAATCCATGTTCTTTGCTTCAGCCGCCCTTAGAATTTGTCTGTGTTTAACCCTTCCATCAAATAGTGCTGCTTAAATTCCTTTTTACATTTCAAAATTCTAAAATAACTTTCTGCTCTGTTTGCTAACGAAACCAAATCCTTTGTTTGGCCTTTAACTTTTTGTCGTGCACTGGGCTGATGGGTTTACTGGGGTATGTCTGGAGCCTTGCTACATTCATAAAATCTTCATGAATTTGCTGGCTGCTGCAAGCATCTGCTCCATTGATATTTCTATCCTGATTCTCCATACTGTTCTTCAACAGCTTTCTGGATGATCTTTTCAATTAGAGCACAGTCTTGAGATTTTATTTTCCCCGAGAAGAATTATGTAATGTTTATACTGAGTCATATTTGCCATCTGCTGATACAACCACGAAACCAAGGCATTCTTAAAAACCCGAGTTTTCCTTAATATTTGCTTCTAATCTGATTTTTTTTTCACAAATGCACAGGTTTATGCACACGCCCCACCTTACAATTTAGCTCTTCACAGAATGCCTGGTCCCTCTTCGAGAGGCTGGCAGCAAACTTGAAGAAATCCATGCAGAGGATACATGTGAGAAGGTATTTATCAGGCAATGCATGCGATTGCATACAAAATCTAATGCAAGAAGGGAAAAAAAAAAAAAGAGAAATTGTGTCTGCCTTACCAGAGGACGTCGAGAAGCTTCAGAATACAGGCATATTCTTAGTCTACGGCCAGCTTCTTCGGAACTAGTTAATGCTCAAACGACTGGTAACAAAACACACAACTTTTTACTCCAGCTTTGAATTGCTGTTTTCCACGGTGACTCTGCTGTGACTAAGGACTTAAGACTATAAATATTAATTCATGTGATTATACACTTATTTACTTAAACTATAATGCAACACTTGTGATCACAGAATCAGACCTTAAAATTGCTAGTTATATCAGACTCTTTCAGTCAGAAAGACTGTAGTTGTAGAGTCTCTCCACCTAAGAATTTTATGCCAGTGCTCAATTCTGGGTCCCGTTGACGACGTTGGAGAAGACATCATTTCACATCCTGAAAATGTCAAACTATGTCAATTCCATTTCTACCTAAAAAATAGATAGCGTTTTGTTGCTGTGAAGAATGACACCGGAACACTGAGGTCCCCCCGATATTTTGTTTCTTTTGTAAGAGAAAATACGACCCAGAAATAAACATATATTTTTTTAAGGGATTAAAATGGGTTTACCTAATACAAACAGGAAAACACTTGTAAAACTGCCACTGACAGGGTTGAAAGCAAATCACTCGTGAAATCAACGAGACCTTCCCATTGGCTTGAGTGCACCATTGGTCTGGAGTAATTAACATTCTCTCTGAAAACCTAACACGAAATTCCTGCCTACCACAATTCCATTCGCTGTTGCTGGGCCTTACATCTTGGGAGCACAAGTTGACAGGAGAATGCCGCTGCTCTGGGTGGGGGGGAATGCTGGGGAGGGTCTTAAATTATTTGCCTGTTGCACCTACACAGATTAGTAAACCAAAACAGGAACGCGGGGCTGTAAATTTGGCTTTTCAGGTACGTGAGGTATCAAATGGTGCATTAAAGGATGCACCAAAAGCCGACGAGCTGGCCAGCCCCGAGTAATTCCAGCATACCTGGAACCCCTCATGGAACGATTAATTTTAGCGCCCGGAAAAGACACGCAATTCAAAAGGCTGCGTGTTTGAAACCTGTAACGGAACCAAGTACCGCGAGGGCTGACTGGGTCCGACACCAAATACGGGCAGTTACCCCTTTGAAACGCGAACAAACCGCTCTCCTGGCCTGTGATGGGTGAGAGCAGTGCCGCCTGCCTGATCCGCTGAGCCAGCAACTCGGTTTTGCTCCCGACCTCAGCGGGGCCCGGGTTTTCTGTCTCCCCCGGGCCTGCTCAAAGCAGCAGGATGGTACCTGCGGTGTCCGCGCTGGAGCGTCCTGCCGTGTCCCCGCGTGGGGTTAGCGATCTCGTCACATACACACGCGTAACGACACCGGCTTCGACCCCACCCGCACCTGCCGCTACTTCGCCTCGAGGGGCTGCGCCTCAGCACCACCCCCCCCCCCCCCCCCCCCCCCCCCCCCCCCCCGCCACGCCCCCCCCCCCCCCGCCCCCCCCCCCCCCCCCCGCGCCCCCCCGCCGCCCCCCCCCCCCCCCCCGCGC
>WTSP01017297.1:0-109945 GCA_025331215.1 Actenoides lindsayi | reverse complement strand
GGAGACAGGTATAGTCGTGCGTGAGGGGGTGAGAAGCGTGGGTGCGTGGGGTGGTAGCGGGTGGGGTGGGGGGGGGAGGTGCTGCACAGGATTATGGGCTTCACACACTTCCTGTAGTGCTCATATTTCACTGTGCTTTGCTTGTGCCCCTCCTGCACTTGGATATGGGAGTGAGGTGGTAGCAGAAGAACCTGCATAGATGGGTTCTTTTTAGTTTCTCAATTCACATCCAAAATTCAAAATACTGGTAAATGATACACCTCTGTGCATTGTCTAATTAATTTTTTTTAACTGTGTGAAACTTTCTGATTTGATCTGTAAGCAGATGCAGACTGACACGTTTCTCATATGCGATATAGATCCAAATTCCATCTAGCCCACTGAGGATATTTTTTATAAGAAAAATATCTCAGATCTGAGATTCTCCAAGCAAAGCTAGGCAAAAAGGAAGCTGCCTAAATAGCCACCTATAGATTTCTCTGGTATAAGTGAATTCCTCAAACAATATGAAAGTATATAGCAAGAATTAGGAAAGGGATGGGTCTTGGTGCCTTGTCTAATTCCTATTGGGAGACTGCTTTGTAGAATGAACTTTACAATCAGGATCAAGCTGACCTCTTTGAACTTAAAAAGCAATAGGTTTACACTGGTTGATCACTCCTGCTGACTCTCTGCAGACCACAGGAAGGATTCCTTGTTTGTTTCTTGCTGTTATATGAAGCAGGAAAGGGAATTTTTATTTTGAGTGTCATAAATTTTTTGTCCTGAATACCTGTGGATAGTGGATTTACATGGCCTTTAAATTTACCTGTGAGATGTTTGGTAGTACTGTCAAGCCTGGAGCAGCCAGTACAGTTTTGGGGTACCTGATGTCTGTAGGTTAGCATGTTCTATAAATATTCTTCAGCCTCATGCTGCAGTATGCTGAAGATGAACTGTGGCATTACATCCTGGAAGCAGAAGACATTCTTGCAGAATTTCATGAGTAATTCCTTTCAGTAGCTTAGAGCAAACTGACTGAAGCCGGCAGTCACAAATCACAACAGCAGTATTTTTTGGCTGGTAAGGTAGCATTATTTTGTAGACTGCTGGTAAATCTCTGGGAAGTTTCCTCTGCACCCGGCTGCTAGATGGAAGATGTAATTGATGCTCATGATGGGCAGCCCCCCATAAAAGGCCAGAGTTTGTAAAATTGCTATAAAATCACTGGGTTGTAGAGAATTCTATGAGCCGTAAATCTCTGTTTGTTTATATAAAGTGGAGGCTGAATTCTGCAAGGTCCTTTCCAAACCTACATTGAAGAAAGTCATAACATAAAAGAGCTCTTGAAAGAATGAGTTGTGAACCCAGATCATACAAGTAAAAGGGTTCAAAGCAGGGCTTGGAATAGGAAAGAACAAAGCCAAATGATTAGTTATAATACAAATAGCCCCTGACTTCAAAGGCTTAGAATGTCTATGGTTAGCTCAACAGACTACTGGGGCTCATCTAAAACCACGCAGGAATAATAGTCCTTCTGGCCTCCATCTCTGCCCTACGCAGAGAGAAGGGAGTGGATGCTTCTTTGAAAGGCAAATCTGAGTGGTCTGGCAGAGGATTCCCAGGGTTCAGTGAACTGGGACTGGGAGGGACTTTGCTGCTTATCTAACCTTACTCCTCTTCCCCATTCTGCACTGTCTTGCAGCAGTGGGTGGATATTAACACTTGATTTACTAGAACTCAATCCTGGAAAGCTTTAAATAGCTAGTGCAAAATATCAGATGTCCTTGGCCTCCTAAAGTATACATAGGCTGGCAGCTTGACAGCCTGCAGTTCAGGGAAGAGAACGTGCAGTATTAAACGCTAAAAGATGGTATGGCCAGTGAAAATGAAACTTTGGTGTGAGAGGAGAATGTGGGACCCTTTGTTTGTACATGTGTACCATCAAAGACCTGAATTCTGGAACACATTTGTATTATTCAATTGGTTTTGTTTCACCTATCAAACACCCTGTTATTTCATGTATCAGTAGATGGCACCTTAAGGCACCTTCTTGTTAAGTATTTCTGGTGTGAGTTCACTGCTCTGTTCTGCAGAGTAGCCTCTTTAATGTGGTACAGACTAGCATATGCTCAACACCCAGCACCAGAACAAAATTTAGGTTAAAATTTCAAGCTTCTCACTGCTCTGGCAGATATGAAGTGGTATGACTTCATTAAAATAAGCGGAACTATTCCCTCCTCACCTCCCAGACTGCAGATCTAGCCATTTATTTGCATCAACTTGTAAGGCAAAGGGGATGGAAAAGGTGTTGTTTTTTCTTTCTATAATAAGTCTAGGAGGAGACTCAAGCTCTACAGTAACTTCATCTTTCTTAGAAGACTTAGACATTATGCACAGCTTGAAATGTTTGTAGGCAATGTAGCATTTAAACCTTCAAACCAATTAAGTGTAATTATTGAATGAAAGGTAATACTTTTCTTCAACAATATCATGGTTAAATTTAAACTGGTTTTTAAATTAGAACGTGACACCCACTAAATGTCAGTCAATTAGGTATTTACCTGAAGACTGGTGGCATGATTTATTTATTTTTTTAATATATATCGAGCCCACGTACTGAAGAGGTTTCTGCACTTTGTGCAGAGATGGTAAATACAGAGCACACATGAAAAAATGAAAATGAAACAATGGATTTGTTTTCTGGAAAGTGCCCAGTTTTCTTAATAGATATTGATAAAAGTTTTCTATTTATTCTGCTCAATTAACTCTCAAAATTGAACTTGGGCTAATATTTCTAAAAAGGGTTTAACAAAATCATTTGCCTATTTCCTACCCACATATGGACTATCTTGTCCATAACTGAACTTCTTGTCTTTGTCTGGGCATTTCTACTACATAATACCTTCCAAAACTTTGAGAGTTTTGGTCTCATGGGCATGTGACATGATTCAGGGTGCAGATTTACTCCAGTCCTGTCCTGTCCCATAACATCTCACAGATTTGCTCTGACAGTTCAGTGTCTCAATGCAAAAACACCAACCCAGACTTCTTTCCGTTTGTTAAAAAGCTACTGTTTTCCATGGAATTTCTCATGTCCTTCAGCATATGCAATACAAAGGCTTATTAATACACAAGTGAAAGCTAATAAAATAGAGAATTTTTATTTAATTAAACAGCAATTTGAGGTAATGGTTTTTATACTCCCTGCTGCATTATTTGATCTTCTCAGTGATTGGAATTACAGCTACTATTACTTTTTTAAATTAAGGTTTTTTTTCTCATTTCTTCTTATAGGAGAACTTGTTTGAGGTCTTTCTGTTTGTGACAGCTAGAAAAGCATAAATTAATAGTTTCTGAAGCTTTTTTTCTTTTTGTAAGCAATTGCAGATGAGTTCTATTTTGGCATTTAAGGTAGAAAAAGATTTAAAAAACATGGTGATCTGCAAAGGTATGTCAACAACTGTAATAAACATCTATTTTGAAAGCAATTTGCATAACAAGATAAAGATTTTATTTACATGATGCAAGATGCCAGGTGACATGGTGGCTATGTGGGTTTTCAGAGATGTTTTCCTCAACTTAAAAGCCCTGTTAATGTCCCCTCAAACACTTTGTGATTCATTCAGTGATAGTAAACCATGGCAAGTAGCAACAGCTCTTGTTTCCTTGTGTTTCGAGTAAGTTTTAGTTGCCTTCTGCAGCTAGAGACTGAGAGCACACCAGTTCCCTACCCCAAAAGAGCTTTCATTTGGTTTCTGATCATAGCACTATATTTATACCTGTCTCCAAAAGCAAGGAGATGGAGCTGTGTCAATCCAGTTGAGCCAGTAGGTTCTTTTGGTCCCAAATAAGCTCTGGTCCACACTTGTCCAAGCATTGTGAGGCAATGTTGAGGGTGCTGGCTCTGCCTGGGCTTTGGGCTGTGCCCTCCAAGCATCATTCCACTGCAGCTCCAGCTGCTCATGAGCCTGGCTTGCTGCAGAGAACCTGGGACCCTACCAATGAAACACTTAATAACCCTTTCAGGCTAAGGGCTCGGAATTGGAGTTCTGTGCTTAGAGAAAGGTTTCTGTCTAATACCGAAATAGATCGGAACTTGTGTTCAAAATATTAAAATGGAAAACCAATGTACAGGACATGATGCATCTGTAACATTAATATTTTGTATGCTAGGTTGGTTGTGTGTACATGCAACTCCTGCTGGAAATTTGCAAACTTGAAATGCCTGCTTATCATGCAATTGTATGAAAATGTGATAGTAATAATTTGAAAATGGGAACAGTGTGATTCTCTTTGTTCTCCAGTCTCCAGCAGAATCAATGTGTAAAAGACATTTTTACCCTTTCTCTTTCCCTTTCCTTTTACCAATATTCAATCAGTAGCAGTTTCAAAAAACCTGTGTTGATAGTTTTCTATTTCTGCTAGTCTTTCTTTTTTATGCTCTTTGACCTTCCAATGAAATTACTACACTACTTCATCATACAAAGGGGAACACTTAAAACAATTATCTCACAAATGCTTCAATTTACTTTCCCCTTTAAAATGTTCAGCCTTTCAATGTTACAATTACGTAGACAAATGTTTCTATTGTACCAGAAGACAAAAAGGAATACAGGGAGAGGAGGGGAAGCCCCAAGAACCACACGACCACTTAAAAACTACTTAAGGCATTGTGTATACTCTATTCTAGATCCATTTGAGACATTAGACCAAATCCTGCTTTCAGGCACACATCAGTAGCTCTAGCAAAGACTTTGACTCTGCTCAGATGTTAAGGGCAAAATTTGCTACCCTGAGCAAATTGGTTTGGTATGTAACAGGTGCAATCATCAAGGAGGATAAGCAGTATAATTGTAACCCTGACCCCCACAAAGGTGTTAAGTTATTCAGTCATTTAGCTGCATTGTAAAATCTGCTTGAGACTGGTTGTGTGTGTTTTCTAGCGGAAGAGGCCAACAAGCATTCAAATACATTTGACTGATTGCAAATCAGCATGCACATAGTGTTTTCAAGTAAGAGCAAAGGCAAAAACTAATGAAATCACAGGCCATTTCCAACGTTGAGCATTTAAACAGTGCTGTCAGTAAAACACCAGTATGAGCTTGGTCCCAGCTAGCTAGCACCCCTCCACTGGCCAAATACTGTGACTACATTTGGGTCTGGCTGGGATAAAAGCTGTGGGTGTACGGGAAACAAAACAGGGAGCCCAAATGCATCCAACACTTGTCAGTGTGGAGAAATAATGTGGGTAGACTACCCCCAAGCTTCAGGCTTCTGTGCCCAAAGCTACTGACACAAGGACAGAAATATAGGAAAGGGTTGGGGGTTTTTTTGCTCTATGGCTGATATGACAGAAGAACAAGTTGCCCATGGATGCTGTGGAGACTCCTTGGAAGTATTCCCAACTTCACCTGAAGTTGGCCCTACTTTGAGCAGTGGGTTGAATGAAATGACCTTCAGACACCCCTTTCAAAGTAGATTGTTTTGAGATTTCATGAGTGATATGCAATAGCCTCCAACTAAAATTGGTTGTCATGGCAATAGAATTTTCTATTCTTTCCTTATGTACCTGAAAAAGAGCATGTGGTGGTCAGGTCTCGTGCCATCTAGTCCATAACAGAAAAGACATAATCAGGTTTTAGTCAGAAGTTACAATAAGCCCTTGATCAGAAGGACTATTAAAACTTTATTTGTTCTTGGTTTTGGTTTTAACTGAGGATCCAGGCTGTGTGTGTTATGGTGGTGTTAAATGCTGCCATTTGGTTACTCTTCTTTTTCTTGTGATCTGTGTGGTTAAACACAAATGCTATGTATAGTTTCATTTTCTGGGAGAATTTGGAGCTCTAAAGGTGTATGTACAGCTGCATATCTCGTGGAGGTAGTGATTTGTTGATAAAATACTGTATTGCAGTATTTCTATATTATAAAATGTCATTGACTTTGACATTGACCAACTATGTCCTGGTTTTGACAGACAAAGTATTGCTATTGATTTTGTAATCAGAGCAAAATTACAAAATCTCTAAAGCCTTCTGAACCTGATTAATATGGGTATTTGCAGAGTAGAATTATCACAAAAAGTTTACCTTAAGAGCTATGAATTCCTGAAACTACCTTGATTGCCTGAGATAGGTCATGGGAACTACCAACGCTGCTTTAAAATTCCATTTAACAATTCATGGAAAAATTCTAAGAAGTACAATAATAATAATTTAATTACATTTCTAGTTTATTAAATTTGAAATTGCTTCTCAGTCTCTTTTTGAATGTGCCCTGTAATAACTGGCAATAGTAGTACAAACACTTTACTGTGTTCTGTTACAAGTTGTCATCAGAGGACTTGTGTGTTTCTTCCAGAGGTAGCAAATTAAACTATCAAAGCACAAAAGGTACAGTTCAGTTATAGCATCAATAGCTAAGTTAATTTTCTAGATATTAAGCTTCTCTTTTTTTTCTCTTCTGATAAAAGCATGAGAGAATGGAATTACACATAACTTTTACAGTGGAATATTCTGACTGATGACTGGGATTTTTTGCACAGGAAGATTTTAGATTGAGAGTGACTGTATTTTTAAAAAACACCAACTGAAACCTAAGAGAGGAAGAAAATCAGTAATGTTTGCAAACATTACTGTCTCAATGAGGGAAAATAGAAAGATGAGACTCACCTGTTCCAGATAGTAAAATAAATTAAAAGGACTGTCTTAAGCTTAGGAAAAGTGTGAAGAATCACTATTTGTGATTTGAATCCTTCACTCAGTGATGTGTTAGAGCTCCATTTATGACCTTGTACAAGTTTTTTTATCTGACAAAGTGTTTAAATGGCACTAGCCAAAGGAAAAACTGTTTTAAAAAGTTCCAAGTTTCTGTGAGTTACCATTTGGCTTTGAAGTTGGCCTTGCTTTGTATGGGGGTTGGACCAGATTCTCTCCAGGGTTCCTTTCCAAACTAAACCACTCTATGATTCTGTGTTTTCCATTGAGGAGGTATCTTGGAAGTAGCATTTCTCAGGGAGCATTTCTTGGTCTGGATGATTTATGAAAGGATGTTGAAAAATAAGTGGATTTAGAGACCAAAAACTCTTTCAGAAATATGCAGTTAGTTTCCACATTTGAGTTAAGCTTACTGTTATTATGATCATATCTGATTATTCAGTGATTCTGTTTGCCTCTACGAATGGATCTAGTATCTTTTATGCAGCCCTTTTTGCATGAAAAAGGTCTTGGAATCTTTTACCTCTTCTCTTTTATTTTTATTGAAGTCCCTTCTAAAGAGCTATTACCTCCAGAGCCTCCAAACATAGTGACAGGAAAATGACTAATAGAAGAGAATAAGAGGTTTGTGGGGTTTTTTATTCCTTCCATTAGACGTCATAGTGTATCTTTTCTCCCTTCAGTCTGACTTTTCTTAAAAACTGTCAGCTTAATGGAGAAGAATCTGGTCTTGTTTTGCTCAGCAATGAGACCTGGAGCAATGCACTCACTCACCAGCCTGACACCCTCTACCTCAAGTCTCTCAAATGCCTAAAAGCCACACTTTTTTCAATGGTCCCTCTGTTCTTATTACATACCAAACCCTAACATCTCATAATTAGGAGAGTCATCTCTCTCTCTCTGGTCAGTGCTGCAAGGGCTGCGTCTCTCCTGACTACTGATGAATTTGGGTACCAGGATTTCCTTTTTCAACCATGTGTCAAAGTGCTTTATAACAGAAGCTCTCAACATAGGAGTGACTTATATAAATCTGTTTTGCAGGAATAAAGCTTATCCCTACCCTTAAATAATAAGAAATCATTTTGATAAATCTACAGAGCAGGGAACTGTTATATATCCAGGAGGCCACAGCCACTTGTTGGTCCACTGAGAGCATGAACAATATTTCCATGTTAATAACAAATCAGTGTTCTGTAGGAATGTATTTTCCACACCAGATATTACAGTGTGTGACTAGTAGTTCAATGGGGTAAGAAATGGGATAACTGGGACTAAAGCAGAGAAAAAGCACAAAGAGGAATTCACTACTCTTGAGCCAAATACCATTAAACTGTTAGTTCTGGGAAAGATTTCTAGTCAGAATGACAGAGCTTGTTCCACTGCTTGTCTTACTGGTTTTGGTGATTGTCAGATTGCAGGAAAAATTAATGCTGTGCTCTTTGTTGCTGATAATGACTTTTGGGTTTATCTTACCTTCATTTTTCAGAAATAATACATTTTAGACAAAAAACCTTTTCTCTTCAGTTATGCAGAAATCAGGGAAATGGGAAGGAAAGTGAAATCTTGAGATGTGAAAGTTTTGGGCTGCCATAGTTGCGTGGATGGTGGCTAACATATTAATAAAGTTAGTTCTTAAAATCATGTCCTACTTTAAAAACAAAATAGTTGAGTAACATTCAGTGAATCACCGGCATGTGATGAATGCTGAAATGTAAGGAGAATGACTTCTCAGAGCTCATAAAGAAGGGATATAAAAAGTAAACAACAATATGTTAGCAGAGACACAGTAGATCTAACATGTCTACTCTTGGAGGCAAACCCAAACAAATGGACTGTCCTGCCGCTCTCTCATCTTCTGTACAAATTGTTATTGCTTGGTTAGTTCTCCTAATCCTACCTTTCCTATTTGTTTATGCTACTCAAAGTGTTTCTCATCTCTCTTGTTCCAAGTTATGTTGAAAATAGCTCCATTGTGTTACGGAATTTTAAAACAATTTTAGCAAAATGGAGTTCCTGGATAAAAATTATTGAAAGGCAAAGTTTGTGGAAAATGGGCCTTTTTAAAGAGGTCAGGTAGTAAGTGCTAGAGATGAACCATCCTTAGCTTTCACTAGACTCTTCCAGAGATTCCCAGTGTTTGCTCTGCTGCATCTGCTGGAGTCTCCCCTAGCACTGATTCTTCAAGGACTGATGCTACAAGAGCTCAAAACCAGACAGCAGCTCTGGGATTGATCCAGGAAAGGCCCTCTTAAAGCCACTTCCAGAAGCTGACGCTGGAACAAAGTCTGGAGTAGTTTTCGGAGGTGGCTTGTGTCTTGACCTCTAAAGCAGCTTCAGGAGACACAACCTGATTTCTTTCTGGGGCCATTTCTAGAGCCACCTCAGTTTTGCCTCTGGATAAGTTTCTTATGCCATTTCTAAACCAGTTTCTGGGCCTAGTTCAAGACCTATGTCTAGAGACACTATTTTCTTATCACAAAATATAGAAGAGTTTCTAGACCTGTCTCTAGACTAGTATCTAGAGCCACTCTTCAAACCTCATGTTAGAATTGTTATTTAAACTTGCTACAACAGGGACGATTGTTCTTCTGCAGAAGCACGTAAAGTACAAATTACTTGTGTTATTTTAGACATTTGAATTTCTATTATTTCAGATGGTGAATTTCTACTATTTCGTATGACATTAGACCCAGGCATAAAAGACCAAAGAATTGATGGAAAAAAGCAAATCAGTAGCAAGCTGCTAAAGTAACCTAGAGTCCTCAAATTTAGGAATCCTGACAATAACTGTACTTCTATATTAAGTGAAATATTTTGATAATTGGAGTAAAACCTTTTTGCAGAAAATTTAGAGAAGAATTGTTCTAGAATTCATTGATATCTTTCTTTACTTTTATAAAGATTAATTCTAATCTAAAGCCCAAAGCCTTGGTGCAATCTGTACGTTGAGAGTAGTGTTCCACACTTTATGTTCTGCTGAGGTGGCTGCAAGTGACTGCCTTACACTGCAAATTCCATCAATCTTACAGAACTCCTTTTGTCAAAACAATTCGGACTCTCCTGTGGTAATCAGATAATTGAGGCTGTAGTAAACTGGCAGCAATTGCTAAATTAATTTGTGAAACAGTTTTAAGTAACAAATAGATGGGAGAAAATCACAATCTGATTATAGATATTGCAGAAGTAAGAAATCAAGTTAAATTCATTGGATAAATTATTCATTGTGAATCACTTTCTCAGTACTACAACTAACACCCCAGGGGAAAATATACTGTAAAGCTTCAAAGAGGAGTTAGAGCACCTTCCTTTGATTTCTAATAAAAAGTTTTAGATGACTGCATACCTCCTTGAAACTATTCCAGTAACAGTTCAGCAAGGCAAAGGCAGCAGAACTGAGGGTTATGGAATGATATAGAAAGTTGGGTCTGGGAGTCAGATCTCTTCATTCTTCTGGCTCTCTACCACTGGCTTTGCTTATAATCTTGGGCAAATCTAAAAATCTTAATGCTTAGATTTTCTTTTAAAAATCAGGAAGACTACAGTCTAAAATGAACAGGAAATATTACTAAAGCTCTCAGAAAAGAGAGGTGTTGGCTTCTTAAGGAGATGTGAAAATGGAGGAAATGTTTTATAGGCTCCTTATCCATATACGATTGTTAAAGTCGACCACGGACAGAGAAGGATAGAACAAAAAGTGAGATGTTTGTTTCCTCACAGCATTGTGCTGAAGCTTTTGGCTCAGATTTGTAAACACTCAGCACACAGATCGTTACAATTCTGTTCATTATTCCAGGATAGTGTATTTTATTTTTTATTTCTTTAAGTAAATGCTGAAGTGGTCTTCAGAATCCAGACCATAAGAGAGTTCTCAGACTAGGGCCTTGCATTACTGTTTCTAATTGGAAATTACAAACATACGTGGGGGGGGGGGGATAATATGAAGACTCATTTTAAAACATTCAGTTATAAATTTAGGTGTAATATGTTTATTTGAAATTTACCTCATTTGTTCGTAGGATAAGCTGCCCTTAAAAGCTATTTCCTTCTGTCTTATTTTGATTTCATCTAAACAAAGTAAAAGCAACCTGACACTGAAGCACAGACTGATTAATAAATGCACACCTTTCTGAATTAGTCTCATCTGACAAGAAATCTAAGATGAGTGCAACACTTTCCCTAACAAAAATGAATTACATTTTTTTTTTTCTTCATTTTAAGTACAAATTCATTTTAAAATCTACCCTGGGATTTTAGCACTGCAAGGTGGAGACAGCTATTGAGTAATTTTTCTGGAGATAAGAATAGTCTTTTAAAAGATGTGTTGAATATGATAAGAATTAACATTGTACTTTACCTTACTTTAGTATCTTAGAGCATTGGATTGAGGATGATGCCAAGACAAGGGAATTAAGTTGTCAAAGGAATTTTTCTTTCTTTTGTTGCTTTCATCTACAGCTAGTAGAATAATTATCATCAAATAATGGATTAGCTGGATTTTTGTGGTATTTTAAAATACGTAGATGAACAAATATTTTAAAGTTATTCATTTTGTTACAGACGTGAATTGATAATTTAACAAATAGGCTTCTGAATAATATATTTGTTGAAGTAATGGGCTCTGTGTGCGTTTGGGGTTTTTTGTGTACTGGACTGATACATCCAAATGACTCAAGCAGCTATGTTACCAGCATATGTAGGAGAGAATGGTAAATGTTTTGGTAAAATAGCTGCTTGTAGAGTTTGTGCAAGGAATGCTGTAATTACCCATGACAATTTTGGAATGACACCTGCAAAAGTAAAGAGTTTCCTCTTGTTTCAGCTGAAGTATCAGCTGCAAAATGCAAGCTCAAATTTATTTAATACTGTATAAAAGTAAGGCAGTCTTCTCGAATATTGTCTTTCTGTAGCTAGCTCTGCTTATAGGAGGACTAGAATTTCCTTGGTTTGCTGGTCTGTCTGCCCTATTTGTAGCTCACAGCAGCACCACCTCTCCTACAGATGTGTCCTTGGGCTAAACAGTGTTCTTGGCAATGACACACAGCACACCTTCTCCTGTGAGCTTTGCCTGTGGATTAAATACTCTTTCCCTCTGTATTTTTGGACTTCTATGTTACTTAAGCTGTTTGTGATTTGACTGCACGTACCACTAATTGCAGCAAATATAACTTGTAATTTGTAATCAGTTTGCTGTGAAAGTTCAGAGTTTAATTTACCACCTTTTTAAAACCACCTACTTGGAATCTTATGATTATAGAGGCCTCTTCTCTATTTTCTTTTTTTCCCCTTCCTGCATGCAGATTGTTTTACATACTTATATATTATAATTATGTAATTTATGACATAGATAATGGGATGAGACGTATGTGACTTGCTCCCTCAGTTTTCCTCTGAAGATCATGCAGAATTTGCTGCCCTTCAGAGATGTGCTGGTTCTAGGTGTGGAGTTGGTGTCATATGACAATGGACTGGACTTTCAATTGGACTTTTTCCCCATCCTAATACCTTTGGACATATAAATCTGTCAAACTTGCTGCTCCAGCAGGACCAGTAGTAATGTTCTTATTCTTTTCTGTTCATTTCTGGTTTCCATGCTCATCTTCATTGGGCAGACACATAAGTAATCTGTCTACATGGAGCTGCCTGGAGTAAATATGTGTCAAGTTTGGCCAGTGTGCACAGAGGGTTATTGCTGATGATCCAAGTAGCCTGATATGTTTCTCCATATCACTAACTTTCCTACTCTTGTGCCAGTGCTGGAGGATGAGGCTCATTTAACATAAATTAGTATCATTTGAAAGGCAAGGGCAGTGCTCAAGTTTCAGCATCAGAAAGGTGAAGAGGCCATCTCCCTCAGGAGGATGTTGCCCTGATATCAGCAAGCTGGTTTCATTTTTCTTTCCTACTGCTGAAAGATGTGGTCAACTTCTTACCAGATGATAATCAGAGAAACGTGGCTTGCTAAGGGCATTTAGGCACTTCTTGGAGTTTTCAAGTGTTGATTTTAGAAGGTAAGTAGGGATTTTGCATGAAGAAACTCTCTTATCCACCATGACCCTTCCATTAAACTCATGCGCAGGTCAAAGAACCCCACTGAAGTTCTGGGTTTTCTTGGCTGAGTTTTGCTGGTTTCTCAATGATGGGAGAAAGCGCTGGGCCAATTTTTTTTCAACACCCCCCACCTTTCTTTCTGGACCGCTCTGCACATCCACACAATTTAAACAGTTGCTCTATGCAGAGTCATTATTACAGCATGAGTAATGCAGAGTCAGTATTACAGCAGTATTGTGCAGATCCCTACGGGTGACCCCAGTCTGGATCCCCAGCCCAGTTTAAATCCAATTCTTGTTTTATCCCCAACACTTGATATGCTTTCTTCTCACTCCTGTGTCTTTTCCTGATGCCAGCAGTTGCCAAAGAGCTTTAGGATGAAAACTGCATGTGTCTGCACCTGTAGAGTCATCTAGCTGACTGATTGTGGGGCTTTTGAAATCCAGTTGTATCACTCTGGACCTTTGTAACTGGATTGGAATATAGATGAAAATTTCAAAGAGCCCCTTTAATATAATGCTGCCACATATTTTGTCGATCAGATTTTTGTGTACATTCTCTAGGCATTTGTATACTGTTCTTTGAATGTTTAAGTAGCATTTGTCCTTTTTTTTTTTTTAAATTGTGTGTACAACCATGATTAATAAGAGACAAGTATGCTTGTGTCTAGGTTTTAAGAAACAATTCTAAAAGCTTGCCAGAGACACTCAGGAATAAGACTTTCAGTTGAAGGATTATATGAAAACAAATTGCTCGTGTCTGCTGTCCTGGACCCAGGGTTAATTACTGTAATGTAAAACAGACTGAGGAAAATGTTGTGTACAGATCTCCTCAATTAACCCGTTGTCTAGAAAGGAAGCATTCTACAATAAGCAGTAGACTATTTAGTAATTTAAAAAACTGGTGTTTCATGGCAATGAAGCACTGGGGGAGAGTGTGAACTAACATTCCAAGGAATGTCATAAATACATAGAGAAAATGGTGAAACTGAGGGTTAATCAAAATCCTGTGGTATCAGATGGATAACAGAAAATAGCACAGATCAGATATTTATAGGACAGCCTTTGATTTTCTGTATAGTTTTGCATTCTCGAACACTATCCCTTGCGTGTGATTGATTATCTAGGAGTGTATAAAGTCACCTGCCAGCATTTTCTAAAATGCATATAGGAGTGCCTTAGAGGAATAAGCTATCGCACAGAGAATAATTAAACTGTAGAACTAACTGACACAGAAATTCATTGAAGGCAAAAATTGGGGCAAATAAATGGATAACAGGCCTGTCAGGAGTTATAAATGTCGATGAAGAAAGACTTTAGACAGAATACTGAACATCTCAGTTCAAAAATTAAGCCTCCCCCTTCTCAACCAGAGATGCGACATATGGGGCAGATGATCAGGTATCCATCTCTTCTGGAGGTGTGTGCTCTGACCACTCTTGGAGCTGAGATGGTCAAAACATTGTCACATATCATCCAATGTAATGACCCCTGTGTATAACTCAAGGTGGTTCCCATCCATTTGGAGAATGGGCTGTTTATCAAGACTTGTTTCTGTACAATATTTTTTCACTTTTTCCATATCTTATGAGGACGTGTCCCTTTCTTTACTTTCCTATCTGTGAAGTATAAACTCTTCTTATTTTGCAGCCTTGCAGAAGCCCAGACTGAAAATAAGAATAACATTCTTAGTTGCCTGCAGTGGAGGATATAAGGGAAGAGGAGTTTTATCTGTTATTGTCAGAGTGACTCAATTGGCAACAATATTGCTTCCAAACTGGTAGGTTTTGGATGATGCTGAACTGTGGAAGTAAGGATCGTTTCTGAGAAAGCAACAGAAAGAAAGAGAGGAGTTAATTGTTGATGAAAAAATGCTTTTGATTTCTTTAGTAGGTAGCACATGTCATCATCTTCATTCATAAGTGTAGTCTTTTACTTTAAAACCTCCCTCATTTACACCACCCATAATCTTCCTTCTTCCATTCTGTTCAATACTGAAGTTTAAGAAAAAGTGTAGATTTTAAAGGTTAGGCCTTTAGCTAGGCTTTAGAATTTTGCAAGCTGAAATAATGGGCAAACCTAAAAACCCACTTAGAAACCTGCTGGTAAATGTGTACCAGAGGTGTGCTTTGAATTCCTGAACACTAGACAGTGTAGTTAGAAGCTGTAACGTTGGTCTAAAAGTTAGATTTTCAGTCCTTCATGGATTTATCCCCCCCCCCCCCCCCAACTGGGCTTTACTATATTAGCATATTTTGGCACATATACTGTAGAAAAAGAAAAAGCAGCCCCCTGAAATTTGAAAAGTATCAACATGCCAGTCTAATTTCCAAGTTTTGCTTTGTCAAAACTCTGTGGATAAACCCCAGCAGTCTTCTTCCAAAATTTCACACTTTATGTATAATTTTGGCAGCATCAAGCACTTGTATATTAGGATGATATGAGTGATGAATGTTAGTCCCAAATATGCCAGCTTCAGGACTTGAAAGTCCAGGATTATTTTTGCTGCCTATCAATCAGTTTACCAGCTCAACAGTGCATGCCTTATGAATCACAAGGAGGGCTGTATATCAACTGGTTTCAGTCATGCAAAGTCTGGTCCAAAAGATTCAACTTCATTCATGTGAGTAGCACCTGTGAATTCTGTACAGGTTAAGAACCATGGTGTGTACTGTTAGTCACAAGCTGCAAACAGAGCATGACCTGTGCTTCCTGGTGTATTATCAATTAGTGGCTACTCTTAAACTCTCTTCTGGCTTTGCTTTTTGGAGTGAACACGACATGTTAAATGTTGAAGCAGTGATTTTCTTCATTAGTTTGGAGTTGTTTGGTTGAGGCTGCTGCTTGGGGCAGTTTGTTTTTTTGGCCTTGTTGAGACATCAGATGTAATTTCTTTAATTGAAAACTCTCCAGGGTAAGGATGATCATGAGATATGAGCACTACTCTCTCTTCAGTAACTGTTGGGTTCTCAGATGCTTCCATAAAAATGATAATAGCAATTAAACAACAGATATTTTTGCTCTTTCTATCTCAGAAAAAGCCTTCTACAGCAGTGCCTAGGAACAGATTTCAGGTGTTTCCTGAAATGTATGTGTATTGAAAGGCAACTGGTGTAGAAGGTGAGCCTCATCTTTCCACTGAAGAAATTAATATTAATGTAAGAGATGTTCATTTTCATCTTGGAAAGCCTTGAAGATCTGAAGCAGGCAGCTTTTTCAGATATATAAAATTTGCTATGAGAAAAATCAGAATATTTTCAGAGGAAACTGTCACTATTTTCCTGGGGAAAAAAATCATTCTGCTGAAAAGCAATTATCTACTGGGGGAAGAAAACCAGTTTGATGGGAAATTGACCACCTATCAAAAATTGATCAGCTTTGCCAGAGTGACTGAGAGAAAGAATTAGCTAGAGAAAGATATAAAGCAGGAAAAGAAGGGACATAAAGGCAAAAGTGAGATGCTTATCAGCATATTTCATTCCTTATCAGAATCACTGCTCTGCAGCCACTTTACCTAAATAAGGATCAATTTAGTTACAGTCCCTTCCCTTCTCTCTGGGTGACTAAATTTGTGCTATAATTTGACTGCAGTGAGACCTCAGCACCAGTACTCTGCAACAGATTGCCATGTATTTTCTCTACACTGATGAAGCCTTGGGAAAACACTGAATTGAGTCAGAGTAGGTGTTTTGTATTTTATTTTATTTTATTTTTATTTTATTTTATTTTCATTTTTTAACTTCACCTTCTGAAAATGTGAGGTAGCAAATGTTCAATTTGATTTTTCTCAGAAAGTTCTGCTTATCTCAGTCATTTCTTTCAAGCCATTAACTATGGTTGTCGTGTATTTGCCACTAAACAAGGCTTCAGCTGCCAATTCCCAGCTAATTTATGGTACAGAAATTTCTTGTTCCCAGAAAGGCACATATTTCTTTGGAGGAAATGATTTGTATTACATGCTCTTCTGATTTCTGTCCTTGTTTCTTATATTTGCCTGGTGATTTTCCTTTTTTTTTTTCTTTTTTTCTTTTTTTTTTTTTTTTTTTTTTTAATTCAACAAGGCAAACTAACACTTGCCTTGCTTTAGTGGGAAAAGGTCAACAGACCTCCAAGAAGTGTGATATAAAAAAGAAAGTTGTATTGTTCAGGGCTTTTTTTTTGCTGATCAGTCCAAGGCTTGGCAGTTCAGAACTCCTGAGAGGGACAGAAGTGGGAATCGCTTTCCTAGTGTAAAGAGCAGAAGAAATTTAATGTTGCTACACCTCTGAGAACAAGAGATGGGCAGAAGTAGCCAGCAGGAAATGTGTTATATTCTTGTTTCTCCACTTTAAGGGTACTGGGGCTTTGTAGAGAACATCCCACTCCCCCTGCCTAGGGTGCCATCTCTCTGCCTCTTCTCCACCAGCCCCCTCCTGCCAGTAGTGCCTAAAAATGTCTGCAAATCTATAAAGAACCCAAGGGGTCCCATTTGGGCAGGCTGCTTTCTATACTTTGCCAGGCACACAAGTCAGAGGCAAAACTAATTAATGTCACTGTGTTGCAGACAGTGAATCCCCCTAATGAATCCCCCTCCTCTTCAAATTAACCATAAATGAAGCGAGTAACATGTTTTGCAGATGGATCATTAGTGGAACTATTGGGCATACAGGAGTCTGAGACTGTATTTCCTCAACATTTCAATTGGAATTATCCAAAGTTGTAGCACAGAAAGAAAAAGGAAGCTGTTGGCACCAGCAGCTTCTCTGTATCCCAGCCAGCAATTGAACAAGGGCCATTGTTGTTTTGCTTCATGGTCATGTCACTGAAATGTCTCCTGCTTACTTCATACCTGTGTGCTTCATAAAAGCAGTGCTTCTTGCAGGGTGAAAGAGTGACAGTGAGACCTAAGCAGGTTTTAGCATTAACTCCACAATTTATTCCTTTGTGGTTGTTTAGGACAAACCATTGCAGCCCATGGAGGTAATATTTCAGTCAGCCTTGATGGGAGCTAGCTTGAATGCCAAGAGCCATGAAGACTCAGCTACTTGGATTTCAGTACGTGATTGCTGCCTAAATAAATACCCTGTGTTATTCCTGTATTTAAATATTAAGAAACCAATTTTGTTGCTGGCAGGCATAGCTCCTCACGATGAGCTGTGGCAGGGACCTGTTGACAGTTTGAGTGTTGTGAAGAAGAGCTGTTCAGAGCTGGCAAGAGTGTTTCAAACAATCTCAGCTGCTGTTTAGAGATGTAAATATTGTGGATATGGGACAGCTCCTTCCTCCTGGCATCAGTGGAGAATTCTCCACCTTGAGAAGTGTTGAGGACTCTTGAAGCTCTGACTGATGTGACCAACGAGTAGAGATATTAGTACACATAAGACAGCAGTTCCTGAGCCAAGCCAGAGGGTGGATACACAGCACCCTAAGAATTGTTTAGAGTAGTCCACCTTGGTATTGCTGGTGTTAGTTAGCAGGGCTGTTCTAAAGATGCTTTTCAGCCTACCTTTTGATTTTAGCAGTGAAAGTCAAAGTGCTACAAAAGCAAGACAAATGTAAGGACTTTATGATCCCTGTGCTGTCTCTGTCTAAATTCTGCTTGTCTTTTTTGCATCATCCAAAGATACATGTTTAAAACAATAGCAAATAACGAAAACTGAACCCAAGAGAAAACTGAAGGCAATGAAAAGTTTTGTTATTGCCAGAAAAAATCAAGTGCTTTTATCAATTTATTAAAAAAGGATAAAAGACTATTTTTGGAAATAATAAAGCAAAAGACAAAAAAAAATCTCCTTTGTCCCTAAATGAAGAAGTGAACATTGCTGCTAGGAATATGTATGTTGTTCAGAAAAGTAAAGCGGGATATTGTTACTTGTCTGGAAACACAAATTGGTGTCTGGATGCAGGAATGGGGGGAAAACAAACCACCACATTTGAACTGGGAGTAGGGAAAACAAACTGATATGTCACAAAATGAAATCAAAGGTCTACCTGTAGGAAGGAAGAGAAGTGCGGGGAGGAGAGAAAACCCACATGATTGAAAGGCAAATAGCATGGTACAGAAAGTCAGGGAGAGACAGTGACACTTGCAGATGCATTTCTGCCCAGGAGTTGCAATATTCTCTTGAAAATGTGAAAAGCAGGTGTTTCCTTTTGAAATGGAAGCTTATGTGGGCACCCAGCACAATCTCTCCCAGGTGCAAGAACAGTATGGGCTTTGGTCTTGGGAGGTAATTATTGCTGAATACATTGGGTAGCACCTGCAGGTAGAAGATCTATGTTTAAAAGAGGAAGGACAGATATAGTGATAGCATCAGAAAGAAATTACTTGAAACTTTAAAAAAATCCTGGATGAAGCAGAATATTTCTATGTATTTATTTTTTTTTTTTAATCAGTACTACTGACAATAAAAAGTATTGTAGTCAACAAATACAACTTTTTCCTTATCCAGCTATGTGAATATACATACACATATGAGATCTGCAAACCCACATTTTAAAAAAGAACTTAAAATAAACCTACAAAAGACGTCATCATACATGAAAAACAACATGAAAAACATTGAGCTAGATGCAAGAGTTCAAATCCTCTGTTGAAAAAGAGGGTGGAGATTACCAGTACTTGTGTGACACATAACCAAAACCAATCTCATTTATTCTCCAGACATTGGAACTTGGCTAGTTTTAAGATATGTCAATCCTTTTGAAGTAAAAAGGAGTTAGACTACCTAAAATTGTTGCAGGGTTGTCTTTATCACTGTGCACAGTGAATCTGATTAGAAAATCAGAACAGTACACACCCATTTTTTTTTTTCTTGTAAGTGCCATGTTGAACTTATTTACTTCCCATGTAAATTACTTACCACAGAGCAGGAAAATGACGAATTACCTTGCAGGAGTTGCTCATTAGAGATGCCCTAATAAAACAGAAAGGTTTTGAGAAGTAATTAAGCTAGACCTATTTGGAGAAGAAAGTCTAAAACTCTTCCAGAAGAAGAAATGGTAAGAGTCTTTTTTTTTTTTTTTTCATCAGTTACCGTGGTCTCCATTTTATTAGGACCTTATTATTTTTGATGTTTGGGGACAAAAGGATTTGATTTGACCTTCTAGTTAGGTAGAAGTTCCATCTATATTCACATGAGGAAAGATCTCATGTCTGTGGGAAACACAAAATTGTTCTCACACTGCTGTTAACAGCAAAAGATTCTCTGGAGGAGATTAATTTAGTGTTGAGAAGCAAAGAAAATTACAGAATATATGGATGATTTTAGGTATTTTATCTGTTCTGCTGATAAGATTAAAAAAATACTATATGCAATTGGCTGGTTTAAGTATTGGGACTTCTGGTTTAGAACCTCCTCAGCTCCTCTATGAATAACTGTCAGCTTCTGTATTTATACCTCATGCATTTCAAAGTCTTCCTAAAGTCTGATCCAGGTACTGTGAATAGACACCATAGAAATTTGCAGATATTACCCAGATGGATGATTTCTACAATTGGGAACAAAAGAATGTCTAAGAACGGGCAAAATTCCATGCTCAAAAGTAACTAATTTAATTGAACTGAGCCTTAGTAATTATTACCATTAAACCAAGTGCTTTTGGGAGATACTATATTGTATAAAGTTAAGTGATCGCAGTACTTACAGTTATTCATACATGTGAACATGGTCCTCTCATCACAGATGGGATACAAAGATACATTTGCATTTGTGCCAAATTAGAAAAAGTAGCATTTACACTGATGAAAGATAAGTTCCAGATACACTGATTTTGTCAGATTTAAAATCCACTTATTCTACCCTGTGCACTGAGATTAAAATGGGAGTTGCAATTATGTGCCTGTGTTTTAATAACTGAAAAATATACCCTGAAACAGATTGTGATTTAACCCAGAAGAGGAGCATATACCAAAGAGAGTCATTCACTGTTTAAATTAAGGTTTTTTAAAAAGCAGAGCAGGATTTCTGAGGGTTAATGTGACAGCCCTGCAAATACTTGTGCAGACAGGATTATTTGGTAAGATTCCCAGTTTTGGCATATTTCTATGTCTAGGTGTAAGTAGAGATCTACACCCAATATTTTTGAGCTATTTTTCAAAGCAGATTTGGCTTAGGTTCTTTGTCATTTGCTTTCCTGTTTAACTCTGCACAGTTTTGAGGATGATCTAGTGCCTTATATCCCTGTCTGACTCTGATCTGTGGTTATCTGATGACAGCCATCAATGGACACCTTGGACCATATTTGCTGGATGTGCTACACAAGAGGTATTATAGCAGCTGTCAGAAAGTCCAAGAGCCATGGTGCAGGTGCTCCGATTTCCAGATGCAATCACAGAATCATAGATTATTAGGGGTTGGAAGGGACCTCTAGAGATCATTGAGTCCAACGTCCCTGCCAAAGCAGGATCACCCAGGGCGGGCCACACAGGAACAAATCCAGGCGTCTTTTGAAAACCTCTAGAGAAGGAGACTCCACAACCCTTCTGGGCAACCTGTTCCAGCACTCTGTCACCCTCACAGTAAAGAAGTTTCTCCTCATGTTGAGGTGGAACCTACTATGCTCAAGTTTATACCCATTTTTCCTTGTCCTTTTACTGGTCACTACAGAAAAGAGATCGGTTCCTTCCATTTGACACCCACCCCTCAGATATTTATAAATAAGATCCCCTCTCAGCCTTCTCCTCTCAAGACTAAACAGCCCCAGTTCTATCAGTCTTTCTTCATAGGGGAGATGCTTAAGTCCCTCAATCATCCTCGTAGCTCTCCATTGGACTCTTGTGTAGCTTTAACCAGCAGTGTAGCTACAGCGATAGAAAGCTTCTTGGGTAACTGGAACACTGCCCCATAAACTGGTTGCTGCTCTGGTCGCCCTGTTAGCAGAGCTCATGCTGATGTTCTTTTAAAGCAATCTCACGTACGTCTGTCTAATCTGCAGTCACAGCAGTTGGTGCAGTGCAGACACACAGCTCAAACCTATACAGAGATTTTATTTGAAAATAATTACCAATAAAAAAAAAATAATAAAAAAACCCTCTAAAATGCAATGATCTAGAAGCAAGTGTCATCCCACGAGAGCACCAAAAAGCCACGGTATGACACAAAGCAACAAGAGTGCTTAGTCTTACAAAAGGACAGAAATCTGGAAGGCAGGACACCTCTGTTCTTCCCAAGTCTGTTAATGTCTTTTTGACCTTGGATAATTTGCTACACATCTGTTACTTCAGGTTGCTGTTTCTAAATGATAATATATGCAGTAATATTTACTTCTGATATAGATCCAAGGCCTGATTAAGTGTTTTAAAGCTATACATAATCCTTGAAAGGATGTAATATAGTTCTTGTTATTACATCTCTGGTTGTGACTAACACTTAATTAGCATTACTCCTATTCAATCTCATGTAGAGTTTTCATCTATTTTACTCTGCTCATTATTTTGGATATTTTCCCTGCATTAGATATGATTTTTTTATATCTTCTGTAGGCAAACTCCTACCCAGACTGTATATTCACACCATTCATGTAACTAGCTCTCAGCACAAGTTAAACTTTTCTCTCACCCACAGGAGAACAGACCAAATAATCCACACAATTCAGATTTATTTAATAATCGCAAATACTTTAGCTTATGAATATTTCATGCTGCCTCACTTTCACCAAGAATATAGTCATGCTGAATGTCTATATCATCAGATTTTGCAGAGAGCAATGGAAAGCATATGTTCTAGGTAGTTTTTCTTAACAACTTGCTGAAGTGAGAACACCTGGCACAGTTAGAAATAGGATGCAAAGGAATTGTTTCTTTTTGTTGTTTGCACTCCTGAAATTTTAAGTTGTATCCCAACTATAGTCATGATTTTAACTTTGGGAAGCATATTTTAAAAGGGTTTTAAGGATTTATTTCTTAATTATTGAAAAGATATTAATTTCCACTTGTGGTAAAAATGCACTGCATTCCTCAAAGAGCTATGTGAGCAGCTTTCAGAACTGAAAACAAAAGCAGTATCTTTTGCAATATTTTGCTACCTTTCAAATCTTTTTAGTTGCTATTAATATTCCCTACATCACAGGTGAGATAGTGACAGCACATTGAAAGCAGTACTCCATTAACTGAGAGATGGGAAACACAGGGCTGTGCATCGATACTGCATGTGAGACAGGCTCCCTGTTTTCATGGAAATGGAAGTGGGTTCACTTCTATATGGTATTAACAACCTCAATTTTTAGCAGTAAACTAAATATAAATTTAAAAAGCTTAACTAGCTCTTGGAAGAGACTTGTTGCCTGCACAATGCAGTTAACAGGCTACAAGAACGGTTTAGAAGAGTTATGGTCAAAATCAAGTTTAGTTTTTTCCTGTATCTATTTTTAATGTACTAAAACAACATGTTTGTATTTTTGCTCATGTTCAGTAATCATGAAAGGCATTGTTGCAGCAAATGAACAGTGTGTCTTTTCATAAATGGTCTGTTCATAAATTTTGTTAAGAACATGGTAGTGCAGAACCAGGGACTTGATAAACCAGATCACATAAAATTAAATGAGGGTGCTGAAGACCCAGCCTAGCTTGACATAGCATAAGAATCCTCTTCTATCCTGGTTCCCATCAGAACTTTAGTTTTCTCTTCAGGTCTAATATCTTCTTTCTCAAGAACTTAATAAAATGACATAGAAGAAAACATGAGGAGCTGTCCCAACCCTTAACTGTTAGTTCTGTCCTGGTGCTAGTACTGCCTTCTCAGCAGTATCTGGAAACTGTCACCTTGGCCCACTCTGCTCAGCCCTGAGTGCTCTCAAACAAACTCATCATCAAGTTAACAAATGAAGAGATTCACCCATGCTTCCTTTGCACTGGTAAAGCCAATCCGAACCTGCTTGCCTGATGGTTTAATTTCTCATTTGATGGGTGTTCTCTGTCTAGGAAACCTTTAGCTGGCAGTTACCAAATCAGAGCAGATGAATATTCTAGCAAAAATGACAGGAAACAAGTTATTTTATGTTAATTATAGGAATCAGTAGTATTACTATGGCTAGTGATGGCACATCCTGAAATGCAATCAAATATAATAACATATTGCTTATGCTTTGCACAGCCAATATGACTCTTGGCATCACTTAAGCAATATTTCTGGCAATAAGCAGTGCCAGGAGGTTATGGATGGTTAAATACCTTTCATGAACAGAGCAATCTTCTAGGATAATGACAATAACAAACTGATTTCTATGTAGACCAAATTCAATAAAACTGATTAAATACAGATTGCTAGACTGTTTTCTGGTTTACAACTGGGCAATGTTTTAACAGTGCCAAATGGATGGGTTTTTCTCCTTTTACAAAATGACATTAAATCTGCTGTTAATTTTGTTAAGAAAAGTGCTCCAAATAAAAAATAGTGTAGTTTTCCTCAAGCTGTGTCTACTATGGAACCTCCAGAAATTATTTTTATGAAGTGAAAAATATTTTGGTAGCTCATGGTTAAAAGCTCTCTTAGTTTGTTTGTTTGTTCATTTGTTAGTTTTTTCTTGGGGAGGTTGCAAACTGCAATAGTTTTTTTTTTAATAAATGTTTTTATAAATAAACTATAAGTAGATTTGTAGCATACATAGGCTGATCAGAGTTATGTGGGGTTGTTCTTTTATAAAAGAGAGGCATGAAAGACAGGGGTGTAAAGAATTACTTTTTTCCATACATAATTACAAAGTTTAGCCCAAACTACCCCTCCAGGTTCTCCAGATGCTTGTGTACGTGTGTTTAGTTTCATTCTGGATTTGATTTGGATCCATGAATATTTTTCTTTCGATAATTCTTGGTTTCCTCTTGGTTTCCCTTTTCCTTCTTCACAGATGTCCTTAACTCATACGTATTGGTTTGGCACATGAGGAAGGGCATTTGTTTAACTGGAATTATTCTACATTTATCGATTAATGGGTTTATCAGCATGATACCATGCACTAAAGGATGTTACTATGGTAAACTACAGGTTCTTAATATTCAGAAATTATATTCTCAGCAAACAGAATAAAAATCTTCAGAAACCCACTGAAAAAATGAAAAGAAGCCCTTATTTTCTCTAAAGGGAAACATCAGCTTCTGTTTCTATCCTGCTCTCGTCCATGCCCTGATTTATTACACCAGTTCCTTGTTTCTTACTGCAGGAGTAAAATGAAGGACCTTAGGCGTAAAAGCCCCAACTTGTATGTGAGCTTTGTTAAATCAGTGATTTGCATGTGAAATTCCATCTCTATTTTAATGCTGCTGGCACCAGTGAAACTAAATTAAATTTTTGTTCATTGGATTTTTATTAAGGACAAGTTTTGCTCCTGAGTTTTACTGAAGAAACAGACAACATCAGATAGGCTTCAAAGACCGTAATGAACTGACAGACTAAAGAGAAAAACAAATTCTGAAGAGTTCAATAAAATGATCAGATAGAGAAGAACAGTCAGGGAAGCAATTAATAATAATTACAGCATTATTTAATTATCAATATTTATCATTAAATGTCATCATCCACCTCATATCTTTAATTAAAACTTAATTTTGCTTTTCTGTTTTACACTCTCACACACATTCAATTAACCAGCCTAAGAAAATTATCATGATTTGCTTTATCTCATAAGGATGTTGCATTGTTTTCTATTGGAATATTTAAGCAGTATCTTTTAAAGAACCGGAACTTGTTAAATACTTATTTCTTCTCTTTTACCTCTCATCATATACCATAGGAGTGTCGTTCTTTATAAGCAAGTTGCAGAAGTGTTGGATAAGACAACAGTACGATAATTAGTTAGCTAAATAAAAGTGGTATTTCAACCAATACAAGTCAAATTTTCTTGGTCTTCTTATTCCGTTCTGCAGTTAATGCAGAGATTCCTCACCTTTTTCTCAAGGCTTTTGTGCAGAAAAGGAAAGAACTATGTTAAAATGAAAATACTTTTTAAAAGAAATTGTGGCTTCTCTTTTCTGTTCTGTGTGGGTGAAGTGTGATGTAGTGAGATTCAAATAAGCCTGTGCTCTTTCATTGTTCCAGAAGTCTTGGTACTGTTTATCATTTCAAATAAGAGAAATTTCAGGAGACTAGTGATTCCCTTGCCAAAATGACATTTCATTGTTAAAAGGAACAGCAGAAAAGCTTGCTCTGGGAAGATCTTACAATCTGTTTGATATAATGGAGGGGTTTTTTTCTTTTGCTACTGAAGTATGCAACAAGAAACATTTTCAGAGTAATAATGTCACTAAAATTCTTAGGAGATTATAAGATGCATTTTTCTCTTTTTCTTTTTATTTTATTTTTTCTTTAAGCACCGAGTCTTCCTTTGAGAAAAATCTTGCTAAAATAGTTAAGGAAAAACTTCATATACTCTATTTCTTTTTTCTCTCTGTGGAGAGGGAAGGAAACAAGTTTTCTTTGATGAATCCAGGCAGCTGGTGTGACCAGAGCTATGAGAGCAGGTAACAGTCCATGATGATTTTTTATACATGTTTATTATTTAATTTAACTTTGCAGAATCTGAATCCATATGGCAAACTCTGGCAAAGACAGAGCTTGGCTCAACATCTAGTGCTGTCACCACCCAGGACTTTTGTCTTCAGGAGGTGGTGGGTGTGGAGATACTACCCAGTGCTGATGAGATGGAGAAGCAGAAAAGCCCACTTTTATCCTGGTGCAGCTTATGGGTCAGGAACCCACAAACTGTCCTGTGCCTATGATGTGACTCTATAGGGACAGAAACCCAAATCAGTAACATGAGAGATACGAGGCTGAGACCAACCTGCTGCTTCAGTGCCTGCAGGGACTCTGGGCAGGGCACCTCCACTGAAAAGCAGGTAGATCTGGGACATAAGTGAAAATGACTGGGGAAAAAATAAGCCCAAAATAAACTTCCCTTCTTTGTCCAGAGATTGCTGTAAGTATTGTATTCTGTGTTAAGTACTCAATCAAAGCTGAAATCTTTGTGCCAGGACTCACGAATCTAAGTGGTCTGAGGAAATAACATGATTTCCTCAAGTATGCAGAGGTGTTTGCACTCAGTGGAAGAAAACCGAGGCAAGCCTCTGTTAGTCCTAAATTAGTCTGGGGAACACAGGAAAAAATGTACTGTTCTGAAAAGAGTTTTCTGCCTCTCTTTTTTAAAATTATTTTTAATCTATATTCTGAATCTATGCAGAATTCAGGGACTATTTAAGACTCTCTTTCATACATTTGTGTCTAAGGGATATTCTCCCCATATTAACGGCAATAAGTGTCTGGCTTTTAACTGCAAAATTTAAGTCAGTGGAACTACACATTCACTTAAATTTAGACACCTGTTTAAGTGTTTGCAGGACATAGTTTTGTGGGTTATATATGGGTTATGACCATGCAAACAAATACACTTTTTCTTTATTGCTAGCATTAAGTAGTATTTCATTGCCTTATATGTTTTCTTCTGCCAACACAAGAGAGCAATGTGTAAAGCTAAGCTGTTATTTAAAAGAGGTTAAATAACAAAGAGCAAAATATTAACCAAGTAATAACTTCACCAAGGCAATAAAGAGCCTGCTATTCTTCCCTCCTGTCCTTTTAAAAGTTGCTATTTGATGGTTCAGCAGTAAAAAACAATGCTACTTTTCAGGTTTTCTTGTTTAGCTTTGGTTTTTGAAGACTCTCATTTATAGTCTTGCCTGCCATGGGAAAAAAAAATAAAAGGGTTATTCTTTACATTTTTTGCAATGTTCAGACAATTGTCAAAGGGGAAATTCAGTGCACACATAACTTGAGCAAGCACACAGGAACGTAAAGTTATCATGTCACAGCAAAGGTCAAAATCCCCTTGTTTGTGGGGCTGAGAAGAAAAAATTACAAATAGGCTCCTGGTGAAAGGAAGGTGAGTAGAGATCACAGCAGCTGGAAAAAAAAAATTATTTTTTTTTTTGCTTAGAATAAACTTTGTATATGGATGGGGTCCTGACCTCTGAAATCTGCAGTAGCCCTATCTGGGAAGAAGATTTTAATGTCATGAGTATCTTAGGATTTGATAACATCTCTCAGTTTGAACTCTGACAAAAAGAGTATTTATTCTTTTTCTATTTATTATTGATAACATTGTCATCTCACAAAGTTGTTTTACACACTGTCTAATGGCTTTCCTCAAAATTAAGTATGCTGTTTAGCTGGTGGGCTATGTATATATGCAAACGTATACATCTCCATGTATAACTGCAGAGCTGGTTGTCAGCTGAACAAAAAATCTGATCAGCTTTTGTACTGCTGCCTTCCAGTGATGGGAAGCAGAGAAGCTGTGAGGAAAGCTGTCAGTTTGTTTGCAGCTCTGAGAGTTTCTGGGCACAACATTGCCTTGGCATCTAGTTCAGAAATCTGCCAGGGAAATCAGAGCTGGTGCAGCAGCGGAGGAAAGACTGCGGTAACTGTGGTGTCCAGCTTGGGGGGGAGATGATACTGAATAAAGAAAAGACAGGACAGTAAAGTCCTCTTGAAATGCTTCCCCCAGCCTTATGTGCAGGTAAGAGAACAAACTGCATGGAGGAGGTGAGCTCTATGAGCTTCTATCCCCGGTTGTAACTGATTGCAATCACTTAAATCGAGTAATGAGAGAAGATAACACAGTACAACTCTGTTATACTCTATTTCTTTTTTTTTTTTCCTTTTCCCTCCTTGCATGCTCAGGGGTTATACAGATTAGTCTGGTATCACTTACAAGCCCCAGAGGAGAGGCAGCTGATAGGAATGAAGCCCATCAGTTCGATTTACCTGTCTGGAGGCATCACTGCCAGCAGACACCGCACGCTCCTGCTGGGATTGCGATCGCTAGCTTCCCATGCAGCAGCGTTTCCTCTCTCACACCTGGCTGTTCAGCCAGGCTCTGAATGAAGACAGTGCTTTGAGAAGCCAAAGTGATGGATGTCTGTGCCTTATCAAATAATCCTGATTTAGTTATTTTGCTAATGAAAGATCATATAGAGCAATAAAATCCAGGCTCTGAGCTATAATGGCATAGCTGAATCACAAATCACTTCTGAGGATTAATACTTTTGAATTAAAGACAAGCAAGTAAACCTCAAAGTAAAGCTAAAGCTCTCCAGAGGCAATCGCACTGTGTTCAATAACAAAGGTACACGCCTGTTCCCAGGAAATGCTGTTGCTTCATCGTTTGCACAGGGCACATTTAGTCTGTGGCATTTAGGCTGTTACAAGGACTGAAGAACAGACACTTGCTGAGAAAAGAAAGAGCAGATGTTTTCAGAGATAAAGCTAACGTAACTCTGCTTAGGTGATGTGCTTGTTGCTTAATTGGAACTTGGGGGTTCATCTATTTCCAGAGTAGGGGTTCAGCCTGGATCATCATACGCTCAACTGCAGTTTATCTGAACTGGCAAGCACACGCAAATTGGCTGCTGTAAGCAGTCCAGAAAACGCTTTTTCAGAGGATTTCTGGAAGAAATGAGAACTGCTGAGAAAAATAGAGGAATTTGAAATCGGTCCCATGCCAACTTCAGGTTTGAATTCTCAGCCTTGGTGAAGTCAATGGCAAAATGCTCACTGAACACACTGAAACCAGGATTTTACAGGCTTCCTCACAAGGATTGCCCTAGACCTGTGCGTATAAAAAGGAAGTTTTCACCTGCTAATGATTGGGGAGAAATCTGAGCCCAAGCACACACTGCAAACAAGGTTAGAGGAGCTGCTCCATCAGCTCATGCCTGAAACAACTACTTAAAATAATCCCTGTATTCTTCTGCTAAAAATTTTCTTTTGGGGGGCAGCTTAGCATCCAACAAAAAGGAAAACAAAAATCACCTTGTAGAGAATTCCCAGGTTTCTCCTGAGAAGACACTGTATTCATGTCTCTTGGAAGGATAGCAAAGCATTATTCATCCTAATTATTTCTGCTTTTTTTCCCTGCTTTCTCTGTATAAGCATCTTTAATGAAGATTAAAAAAAAAAAAAAATAGTAAAAAAAAAAAAGGAAGTGGCTCACACAAAAGCTTCTGGACCCATCCTAGAGCTTTCTCTGGCAAAGTAACCAGCAGTCTGGCAGAAGGAGCTCCATGAGGATTTTATATAAATTCTGGCAATCCCTGGCTGCTAAATTTCCCCCTTCATGGAGGTGCTATGTAAAGCAGCTTGGGAGCAGAGGGCTCCTTCCAGCCTCCTGGTTCTCTGCCAGGCACAACTCAGCTGAATCTGTGGTTCTGGCACACTGTTTAAATAACTGCAAGGAAAGTAGCTGGAGTGTTTTAAAGGGAACTGTTCTCCCTTTCACTAGAGAAAGGAAACTCAGCATCCTATGGCATTGAGGGATTGAAGTATGGGGTTTCTGGGGTTCCCCTTTGCTGTTTTCTTTCTCCATACATCTCATTTGATCACACACATAAAGCTTCAGTGTGATTTTGTAAATTCTTTTCTATTAACATGTAACCAAAAATGGAAAGGGAGGTCAAGAAGAAAATTAGAACTAGTTGAATTTAGTTGAATTATTGTAGCACTAGAGGTTTCCTCAGAAGTATTAAAAACACAGAAAAATTATATTATATTGTTTTAACTTTATCTGTAATAATGTGGCATGTCCTTTCAGTGCCATCCTTCTAGTATGATGGCATTAGCAGACTGAGGTAATACTTGAGATATTTATGACAGAGAGGTTGCCTGAATACATTGCATTTATGTAATAAAGGGCTCTGTTTGACATGGATTAATACTCATGTAAATATTGTATATTGGTTGTTTTTCTAAATATTTCCTTGCTCATTCTACATGCTATTTTATGCAATTTTTAATGGAACCATCAAAAATGTTTACAAATCTGCTTCTGAAACAGCAACTTTTGATGTCTTAATTTTCCCATGAAGTATGGTTGGCCTTCATTAGAATTCAGGACTTTAAGACTCTTGGATATAATCCCTCTATAATTTACATGGATCTTAAAGCCAATAAACAAAGTCTTTACTACATAGTTTCTCTGAGAACACTGGATTTTGTTTGGCTTTTTTTTTAATCTGAATATTTCTGTGCAGCACAGGGGATGTGCTGTGGTAGAACTGCATAATCAAAAGTCAATTTGATTATGTACTACAGATGTGCAGAACAGTTTGAAAGAAATTGTGGAAGAAACAATAAAGATTTCATAGACTAGTAGAGCCTGGAGCTAAAGTTTTACTTCTTACTTTCATAGAGGTGATTTGTTTTTGGAATAGTGATCACTGCAAGGTTATAAAAGAGAAGTGAGGTAGGACTTGCCCCTCTGGCTCTGCAGCTGAAATGAGTCAAAACCTACAGGGGCTAGCACTTGCCACCTGAAGAGATGTACTTTGACGTAAAGGGATTAGTTCTTTTTAGGCAAGAGTTGAACAAAAATAACAAAAAAACCCTAAAAAACCCTCCAAACTACATCAAACTATGCAAGTATTATTACTAACAATTGGCACTTTTGTTACCTTTATTGTATTATAGGGATGAACTGAAGTCTCTGCTCTCTGAGCTATGAACTTGCCACTTTCATGGGCAGTCAAATGAAAGGAAAAAAAAAATCCCTTTCACAGCTAAATAACATTTTGGTTAGCAAAGTGTTAACTGTATCAGTTATACCAGGGTTTGGTCCTGAAAATTGCTAATAATTTTTCTGGAGTGCTGAGTACCTCAGGTTATAATTACTTCATTAGTAGTTTGGAGTATCTGGCACTTTAGAAGATTAAAGGAGAGCTTGGTTATCTCCTTGTTTTAAGCATGAAAGATAGAAGCATGAAAAATACCTCTCTTAACCTCCTGCTATACCCAACCTTTCAAGCTAATAAATGAGATTTTACCTAGATAACTTTCATTAATATGAATTGGGAGATTTTGTTATAATATGTCTTATTAGAGAACCACAGGTATAACAAGCATGAAGCCTATCTGATTCTTCCCAAGATCTGCAAAGATGGGGTGACGTAGAAATTCAAAGGCCCCAAAGGACTAGGGAATTATCCATCTTTACCTTACCTCTAGTACCATTTGTAAAAATACGGATAGAATAATATTTTTAAGAAAGATTATTGTAACTCATTTTGTGTTCTTTTGTATATGAGCATGCCAGAATATAGGGCAAAGTGGGGAAGGGGTGAACTGATTTCATGCTGATGTGATTTTTATTCTATTTTATTTTTACTTCTAGAAAAATAACATGAAAAATTGTTGTTCCAGGGTAGCTGAAAAAGTTTGTTCAACACAAATGTTTGCTATTGTGTTACTTCTCTTTGAAAAGTTAATTAATTCAAAGAAAAGCATCTGTAATTTTGAAATAAAAAGTCAAAACACTTTGGTTAGAAGTAGTCAAAATGAAACATCCCTCTGAAAATTCATTTTTCAGTCAAAATGATTTGTCCTATTCAAACAATGATTTTACTTGCTCCAACCTTGTTTTCTAAATATTTTTTATTACTATTCATAACATTTTTCAATGATGAGCCAGCCAATCATTTCCTCCAACAAAATATTTCAGAATTAAGAATTGGTTTCAATGATACTTTAAAAAAAATACATCTGATGTCTAGATTAAATTTGTCTTTATTCTTCATAGAGCTACTTAAATATTTGTCAGCAAACTTAAAAGATCTCCACTTTCAAATATACTTCCTTGAGTTATTGCATATCAGTGATTGCGTCACATCTTGTCTTTCTAGTTCAAGTTCTAATACTACAAATATATAACTAATTTAATTTCTCAATCAGTTCATTGAACTCTTTCTAGCACTCATGCTCTCTTCATTTGTGATCATCAGAGAAGGACAGAGTATTCCAGCTCTTAAAAATATCAACATTCCCAAATAAAAGTAGTATCAATGTTCACTTTCTTTTACTTGACATTCCTCATCTACAAAACTCAAGATTTTTAAATGCACCATTTTATCTGTAATTTACATTTAATGTAAATCCTAGCAAAAAGGAATCCTGTGACATGAAAGGCATTTTTAATTAAAAAAACAAACCAAAAACATCAACAAACCTCCAAAACCAAAATACTGAGAAGTAAACCAGAAAAAGAAATGAAACAACTTCTTGCCTGATTGTATAACAGTAAAATTTTGAAGGAGTCTGTTTTGGTTGGGGTTTTTTTGGTTTGTTTCTTTTCCCCCCCCAGTTGAACTAATATTAATAGGAGAACAGGAATTGGCTTGATAAACCATGAAGGTGTTTTTGCTACCTTTACATTCTAACATGGCAAAGTCTACTTGTGAGTGGGATTATGAATGGATTTAGTGACAGAACAAGCTGTAACAATTCCCCCAGAGCTCTTCTGATCTACAGTATAATGTTGTTGTGGATACTTTTATGGCCTTACATCACTGTGGTTATGGTTCTTCTGTTATAGTGGGACCAGGTACTCTGCTACTAACGGACAGCTACTGAAAGAATTGCCTGATTTGTCATTTAGAGAGAATCATTTAGTAATGTACGAAAATTAAAGAGAAGTCAATTGAAATGCAAGATGTAACACTCATGAACTTCAGCTCTTAGACTTGTAGGCACCAGGAATAGAAAGTATTTTGACTCCAAGGGGCATGCAGTATTCCATCCTTTCTCTTTATCCTGGTCAAGTCAATAAGACTTTCTCCAGAGTATTTTCATGGTTGAGCTCCTCTGTTCTGAGTGAAGGTGAGAAAAGGTTTCAACTGGGTATCCTGTCTATATATTCAATAATCTAGTCAGTAAAGCCACATGATAATTCCTGGGAGCCTCTATCAGACTTCTGCAGTAGTTAAGGCTGCCTGTATAAAGCACTGAATGAGCTGTAGCATGCTTTTATAACCTGACATTTCCCAGAATGGGATGGTTTCTTCCTTCTACTGTGTATTAAGAAATACTGAAGTAGAACTGGGGCAGGATTTCATCCCACAGGAGCCTTGTGGTTGGGCTTTCTTTGAGAGGTGGGAGCTGTGAATTTCAATCTCAAAAATAAATAGCAATCGAATCTGCACCACTTGTTGAGTGCCAGCTCTTCACAGGACAATAGTCAGGTCCCAGAGATTGGCTTTACTTTCAGAGAAGAAATTGCTGTAACTTTTTGTTGCTTTGATAATTTGATGCATGTATTAAGGAATCCAATTAAAGCAACAAAACAGCTAGAATGGCTTTTCCTTTTTTTTTTTTTTTTAGTTTAGCATTAATGAAGTTAAGTTTTAATATTCTATGTACTTGTTATTTCTAATTTTGTGCCTAAACACCTTGTCTTAAAGACTTCTCTCTGATGTAATGCAAAGTGTAAGATAGTAAAATAGTAAGACAAAGATAGTAAGATACAAATATAGTAAGACCAAGTTAAGATGGGATGAAACCAACAAGCTCCAGATGCTTTATCTCTTTACAGGGCTGAAAGATGAGCCAAAGCAGGGTGTGCAGTGTACCCCCCAAGCTTCACCATTGTGGATAGGAAGGTAAGAGGTGGGGAGAGTTTCAGCTGTTGGATCTAGCGTTGGCAGGGGTGGATCTGCCTCATGGGCACAAAGTAGCTTCCCTGCCCCCCCACTAAAGAAAAAGAAAGATCCAGACAGTCCCAGACCGACACTATAAGAAATGAATAGCCGCTGGCAATATTCTGATAGGCTTTTTCATATTGATGAGCACAAGACAAAAGTACCCCTTTGGGTTTTCATAGGTCTATGCATAGAATAACGTATTTCTTGAGAAGAGTAGGAATTTTAAAGTCTCTTCCTTGAGTTCTCTGTTCAGCTTCACAAACTTCACCTTTCAAGCTCATTATATCTTAACATATTACACTGGTCACACACCTAACTTCTTCAGAATTTTTCCAATTGTTTTCTTGCACATGGCTTACCAGGGAAGAGATACAGCTGAACCTCCCTCAATAACCCTTTAATTATGACCAGTGGGGTTTCTCTCTTTATAGCTGTTTCTGTTCCCTTAATAGGTGGCATTATTAAATTAGATTTTATTCAATTTTTTTCAATTATAAATAAGTGTTCCTAAGAAACGGGTTAACTAACAAATGAGAACATTAATATTTTGTTGTGATCGTGCATGAAAGCAACCTTTTTCACAACCAGGATTCATGTAATAACTTGTTTTCTTCATTAATATATACTTAGCTAGTGCATACCTTCTCTTATGAGGAAAGAAAACTTACACAGTAGTTTTCTCACTGAAGCAGTTATCTACCAGAGGTAAAATAGTTCTACAGATGACTTTTATTTTTTTAAATGTGTAAGAAGGTTGTGCATTTCAAACATTGGTAGCAAACATCTTCCTTATTTAAAATCACAAAAAAAGAAATACATCCTATTTTCTACCTCTCCCAGTAATATTTTTGGTAAAAGCTAAACACCAATTATTTTATTTTATATGTCTTTGTATTGGTGTATTGTATAGACAAAATAAGCAGACAGAAGATATTTCAGAGGGAAAAAGAACATTTTAAAACGAGGTATTATACACTGAAATATGAAAGCTTATTTAGAGCTGATCAGAGTAGTGTGGGGTGAGAGGAAAATGAGATGGAAGTTAATCTATAAATTCCAGAAACCCCACAGAAAATGTCAGCCTTCACTGATGTGAGGGACACAGATTGTGAAATAAGGGAAATAATGTTCATCTTCCTTTCTCTGATGGCTAATTGGTGACTCACAAGCACACAATAAAATGTCATGTTCAGATTGCTTGTATGACATGATGATTTCAGGAGTTCATCTGACTTCTGCACTTGAAGGGAGTTTGGGTCACTTTATCTGCTCAGAGACAACACAGGGGATCATGCTTTTCCTTACTGACCTAAGAAACAAATGGCAATGTGCATATCACCGTGGGGCCATTTAAGAACAAGCCTAACCAATGCTCACTATGTCTGTCAGTGGTGGCTGATGGCAGTTACAAGATCTTATCAGACGAGCAAGTTCTGTGATGTAGATGTGACAAAATGCTGTAAATTAGCTGGTTCTTTTCACTACTCCAGGAGTAGAGGGAAAAACAGAAAGAACAAAAACACTTTGTAGGGAAAGCATTAGGGAGATTTTCCATGTGAAAGGGAAAGAGGGTTGTATCCATGGACCCCTTTTATTTCTCTTTTTTGTTTCTCCCAGCTCAGGCAGGGACTACTGCCTGTAAAACTGTGATTCTTGTGAGTTTTATACTCTGCACCTGCCAACACACTGTATTGTCCCAAATAACCTTTTAGACAGAGGTAACTTAGCATGACGAAAGGAGGAGCACAGACTAAATGTCTTGTTGAAAACCAGTGAACACCAGGGGAATGCTTTGCAGCTTCTGCTCCCTCTGCTTCCCAGTGACCAGCCAGGGCCCACCTGTCCTGGGGGTTGTTGGGCTGATGTGTCCAGCCTTGGACTCATGTGTCTAATGTCCCTCCAGCCATGACACCCCCTCCATGTCTTGAAACTAGAAAGCCAAAATAAACCTAAGGGTCAGATTCTTGGTTCTGAATCTCGGCAGATGCTGCTTCTTTAGCTGAGCTAATTGCTTTCTGCTCTCCTTCCTTGACTAGTGACATTTGATGCAAAGACAACATTGGCCTAAAGAAAATTATGCAGTAGATCTATAATATATGTACATATATAAATTATATATATACTTGACCCTTCTCTTGAGAATTTTCTCGGACTCATACTTCTCATGCAAATTTTCCCTTCTTGTGACATGCATCATCCCAAAACACATTACTCCTTGACCAGACCCTGGGGGAACTATGACATGACTATTTACTGATTGCAGCCATGGTCATGTGGCACTGAACACCACCCATTCCCATGCAGATAAACAGAATACGAAGAATTCAGCATCTCCCCAAATCAACTTCCTTGACCCTGTGATGAATAATTGATGCAAGCTCCAATAATACTGCTATTTCACCAAACCACTGAATGTTGCCTACCTACAATATGCTGTCTGCATTCTCTGGGGGGGTAGGTATAGCAAGAGGTTAATCACATCATATTTCATTGTCAGAAAATATTTTAGTGAGACCCTTTCATAAGTAGAGTGTCAGTTAAAAGCAGATTACCAAATCATGAATTTTAAACAGTGAAACAGAAGAACAGTGTAAGGGTCAGGTTGTGGGATTTTTTTTTTCCCCCACTCTCCAAACCATGAAATTAAGAGCCTTATTCCAATTAGTTTAGGAAATTGGTGTTTCTGAGAAAAAGAAATGTAGAATACCTCTGAAACTTGTCAAGTTGTTTTACAAATTCTGACTGCAACTTCAGGACCCTTTTTTTATCAAATATGTTCCCCCCACAATACTGTCTAGTTTTGCCCTGAAGTGCATGAATAGCAAATATGTCATGTCATATGCTACATAACATGCATGAATATGAGTGTCCTGCATATTTTACTCTTTTATATACTGATTCAACATTAAATTACACACCAAGATGACTTTGTAGGGAGACAAAGAGGAAGAAAATTACTTTTTTTTCTTTTAGTGGTGAATTGAAAATATGACATTATGTGTAATTTATCTCTCTCTTTCAAATAAACTAAACATATTTCAAGATATAAAAGCCTTACTGATGGCTCTCGTTAAAAGCTGAAAATAATTTCAATTTATCATTTTTCATCTGCCCTAAAGATGAGTTTTCTGTTGCATTAATGGTAGCCAAAAGGGTTTTTCTGGAAAAAGGGCAGGGGGGGAAGTAGTTCAACTTACACTATGGCAGAATGTATGCCCACACTGAGTAATAGAAAACATCATTTAACAGCAGAAAAAACAAAAGAATGTGTAATCAAATTTTAAGCTTTTATGATGGGCTTAATGCTGGAGTAATGGGACAATTACACTAATGCTGCTCTTCTTATTCAGGCTGGACTACTTATATCTATAGTTTGTTCCGTAATAATAGAACATAAGACTAAATCTTGTGCTTTTGGTTTTTTTCCTTTTTAACAAATGATAAAAGAACAAAAACAATAATCAATATTAGAGAAGAATTTGCTACTGTTACTTCTCTTAATGCATCAAGTTAGATGTGTCTATTAAATATATATAAAATCATGCTAATATAGTTTCTTGCATTCATCTTCCTCTTGATTGATTTAAATGAATTTCCCACAATTATTTTTCTTCTTTAAGAACCCATACTCAACTTCCTTTGAGTTCAGTTTACAATCACTTTTTATTTGAAAACAGAGCATAGTGATGGAGTGCCTTTGAAATGTGGAAACCTAAAGTTTCCTGGTTTGGAATAAAGTAAAGCTCCTTAGATAGAAAATCTACTAATAAGAAAAAATAAAAGAGATTGTGAACTGGTGGAAATATTAATCAATTTAGTTTCTTTTCTATGAGATTTGTTTTGGAGATTTTCTTTTTTTTTTTGCAACATAGTATCTGGAATCATCCCAACCTGGATACAGAGAGAGTTGAAAGAAAATAGACTTAAATAAGAGATACCTGCAAGTATTTTATCCCAACACTAGTGCATAATTTTATTTAGTAATTTACCTTAAAAACAAAAATAAACTCTATCACATGAGGTGGTCCATTGTTATTTGATCTGTACTAATTTCATTATCTTCCACATATCCTTAATCAAAATTCTTCCCTGCACATCTCTGTGATCTCAGTAGTGTTCTGCAGATACCAGGGAAGTTGTCTGTCTGTGTCAAGATCATCTCTGTAGTTTTAAGAACATTTTGCCCCGAGGCTCTTAGCAGTGAATTGACTATACAAAAGCAGCTTTCCTTGGTAGCCCCATACACCCACTTTGTTTCATGTTGTAATTAGGAAGCGATTGCCTCTTACTAACAGAGTAGAAAGAGGTATCACCTCTCCCCTACTCACCCCAAGCTCCAAAGGAAAGATTTAGTTCTCTGAGTGCTTGAAGTTAAGGAAGTTTTATTTCCTGTGGATTTGTGCTTCACAGTTCAACTCTCTGAGGTGTGGTAAGAGTTGAGCTCTGATGGAAACCTCCTTACTGTGACAGTACTGGGAGGGGAACTTCTCATCTGCCAACCAGCCCATTGCAACCAGTGTGACCACAACAACCTTGAGGATGCTTAGAGACATTTGGTTGTAACAAGTGAACAAATTCATGTCGTCGAATTTGGTTGTAATTAGCCAAGAGATTATAAAGAAAAGGCGACAGAAAGAAGATGTAGGCATGTAACAGGTACTTACTAGCTGTATTTAGGGACCTGAGCTAAAAATAGGACATGCAGATTTGAATCTTTCCTTGATGATGTTGGCTTTGCACACTGCAGTATGAGGTTCATTAACTCAAATTCAGAGAAAAAAATAAATCAAACAGAAATTAAAAAAGGAGCCTAAGCACATGCTTAAAGTTAAGTGTCTCCATAAAGTGATTTTCTGAATCAAGGATTTATGTTGATGAATGAGGAACCACTGTAAAATTATGCCTGAGTTGCTCTTTTGGATTTCTTTCTACCATATTTTACACTAACTGTTTTGATTGATATTTATTTCTTGGATGTTCTGCTCATTTGAAGACCCAGAATTCCATTTTGAATAAAGCAGTGGTTCTCTGAATAAGATCCGTTAGCACAATAGTTTTATATGTATATGTGTATATATATATTTAGGAAAAAATACATCTAATGTGATTAATTTTTCTTTCATGTTAAAGCTCTAAAACTGTCATCACAGCATCTACATATCAGGTGTATTTCATTCTTTATTGAACAATTTTAGAAAAAAATGCATTAATATTATTCAGAAAGCAATCATAGGCATGCTTTATGGCTCTTTTATACCGATAACAAATGAATTCCCTGACAAGTTAAACACGGTAGCCTTTAATCATAGGAAACTGCAAGGCCCTTCAGCTGCATAAATTAGGGACAATTAACTAAAAACCAAAATGCGTTACACGCATGCAGCTCATTATTTTTAATTTGAAGTTTTATTTATGCTGGAGTCAGTTGCTATCTGATACACCAGATGCCAGCTTACAAAAAAGGAAGGAATAAAATATTGGCTCTGGAGTCAGGGTAGCGTTCTGCAGACAATCAGGACTGGAGCAAGTATGTGTTTTGATGCTAACATTAGAGACAAGAAATATCATGTTTCCTTAAGTGATTTGTCTCTGGTGCCTCTTGATAAACACAGAAGCATGCAGTTGCAAGGCAACATGTGATGCTTTTGGTGCATGTCATAACATCATTTTATCTCCCCCCTCTCCTCTGACTTTGTGATCATCTATTCTGATGGCTCCTCCATACCCTGGAGTACTTCTGGCTGGAAACTCTCTGTAGTCATCTTTCACTCAGGCATGAAAACCATAAACATACTACTGGTTTACCAAGTCTGAGCCTCACTATCTGATCAGGGCAGACCAGATTACAGCGCCTATTGACAGGTGACACTCATGGGGCCATACCTGGGATGTCTTTGCTCAGACTTCTGGAGAGAATTGCTGAGTGTGGCCACTGTCCCAGCTCATCTCCCTGTTCTGTATCAGTTGGTATCAGACTGAAGAGACAATCTGGACTTTCTTCTGTAGTGATCCATGAAGTTTCCCATGTCTGAATGACAGACAAAGCAAATGTCCAGTGCCAGTCTTGGCCCGAAATGGCCTCACAGGGTGGTGCAGACCCAGCTCTCAAGGCTCTCTGCTGACTGGATACTTTGTACCTCTTGTGGGACACTGCACTGGTATCTACAGCATAGAATTTCAGGGGCAAACCTGTATGGGTGCTTACCTAGTAGATGCTGCCCAATACAAAACAAGATATTGAATTTAAAGACCATTCTACCCTGAAAAGCAGAGACTATGAAAACAGCATTTTATTCCTTGGTAGAGCTAGATCTGCTTGCCTTAGAAACTATCCTCTCAGCAGCATACACCTGAGGTCATACAACAAAGCATGAGCACACAGCCTTCTGCAGTGGGATGTAGCAAATACCAGTTGAAAGCAAACAGATAAAGACCCTGATCAAAATTGTTCCTACTGCCTTTTCTCAAGCAGGCTTGTACTGTTGGCATAAGAAATACTGTGCAGGGGAACCTGCACGAGGTGTCTCCATTAGTAGACAAGCACCAAATGTCTCTGTGATATTACTGGTTCCTGGTGCTGTGTTATTCATTCCTTAGTTGATTGCTTCGGTCTAGGTTTTTCTCAAAAATTATTTGGGAATGCAACGGTGGAATTATTTGTGGTGGTACCGCAGAAAACAGCTCAGGAAACAAGAGTGAGAAGTCAGGGAAAAGGCAAGGGGTGAGGGCCTTCGTTTGGTTCATTCTGCAAGGTCCACCACCCAGAGCTGTTTGGTGGGATGCAGAGGCAGGAACAGGGCAGCTGAGGGCTGGTGACTGCAAGCATCTCTGGATGCAGTCATACTGGATGAGACAGTCCACTAGCACTCAGACTGTGATGACCTAATCAGTTATTTCTTGTTTTCATTCCTGTGAATTTATTTCTGTGGCTTATGGAAGGGATGCCATGGGTAGAAGACCTCCAAATCTGTTCTGTGAATAACTTTCATGTCTGTAACACAGGCTTACCAGGGACTAGCATTTGCTCTGAAATATTTCTCAATTTGAGCATGGTGCTTGACAGGAAGGTTAAGAGTGACTTAAAGCTGCATAGATTGTTCTTTCTGTACATGGTATTTAAGACTGAGATCATCTCCATCTTAAAAAAAACCCATATATGTCTCCTTTCAACTCTCATTCCAATTATATACTAAAGTAACCACACCCTGCCCTTCTTGTAAGGCTTCCCTAGGGACAGTAGTTTGCAAGAACAAGCAGTTTCCATGTTACTAATGTTATTTATTCCAATCTTATCAGCTTCTATATGTTTCTGTAAGTGTCTCATTGTGTTAGCATTGTCATCATTTATATCACTGTAGAGAATTGTTTTGCCATTACATGAGAATTTGTTGAGATATCAGAGGAAAAAAAGGAAATGTCATTCATGATTGACATAAAAATTCAAGACTCAATATCTTTCTGAAGATAAGAAAAATTTCAGTGCATTGTATTTTTTTTCCTTTTTTTAACCCATTTGTAAAAAAAAGTAATAAAACTGGAACTTTCATTAGTTTCAGTTTGACAATATTGAAATGTAGAGGATTTGTCAAAACTGTCATAGTTTTATGAACAGTTTCAATTTTCATGCACTATCATGTTAGCTAAAAATAGTTAATTGAAAAAAATTTCAGCTGTCTGTAATTTTGATGCTTTACTCATGAGATCCAAAACTGGATCAAGAAATCACAACCCAGACAGTCTGTCCCAGCCTCCTGGAGAAGTGCAAGGTCACCATCGTCAGGCTTTCAATCTAGGGACTTTCAAAGAAGCAGTAAATCACTTTGTTGGGGTTTTTTAATGTTTTCAAAATATGCAGTACAAATCCTCTGTTAGCTGAACTCTTTCCAGGGAATGTTTCCTGACTATACATCAGCATGAGTTCAGAAGGTGCCCATAAGAAAAAAATATAAAAATTAAAGACACTTATTTTCAAGGAAGTCTTTCTATTCCGTATTTCAGAAATCAAAGATTCCTCCAGTGAAACTGTCCTCCTCTGTGTGTTGCAGGATGCAAATACCATTGCAAAACTGAAACTGAGCTGCCATGAATTATTCAGAGCACCAGAAGCAGCAGCTGTTATTTGTATTTGTCTCTAATTTTGAAGGGTGGAGAATTGGAGGCCTTCATTGACAACAGAGGGGAAGAGGAGGAAACATTGGGAATGAATTGCTGCCCAACACCTCAGATGCTTCAACACCTGCAAGGCTGTGTTTAATTTGGTAATCTAGACTGTGGTCCCTTCTGTTAGCAATAAGGGCAACAAATTGGTTATGTGAAAGTCAGCTTCTTCCGACAGGTAGAGGAATAGTCAGCCCATTTCAAGTGACAGTACAAATTTTGGTTTAAAAATGATCAAAGCCAGGCAGAAAAAATATATTTATATCCATGAAATAGCTCTAGGGAGAGAGATAGAATTTAGAGATGTATGCAGAGTGCAACTATTATATAATGAAAAAATACCCTTTTTTTTCCCCCCCTATAGTGAAAATATTTTGAGATGGGATGATTTGACTATTTCATACTATTTTTGTGTATGTACCGTTCATAAAATGTCTGGCTTCTGCAGATCTGTCTTTTCTTCTTTCATGGCTGAAAACTCAATAACTCAATTAAAATCAACATGAAAGTGGCATGTTAAAGAGGAGATAGGAGGTTCCATGATTTTATTTTCTATTAAAGGGTCAGGTTTTGCAGAGTAAGTGTGAATATACCTTGACGAAAGAAACAAAATTAATGAAAGGTGACTGCTGTTACAAGTATATGGTAGGTGGAATGCAATATGTTGTGTATGGTACTGTATTGCTACTACAGTACAGCACCAAGGACTTTGCAAAACTGCCTTATCACTATCACAGGGATAACTGTAGACTTGGTCGAAACTCTGTTTGTGTATTTCCACTAGAGCACTATTTAAGCAATGATTCACTCTCTACTGCAGAAAAATTTCTTTGGGTACAAAGAAATCAGTATCAGCAAACAAAATGTTAAAGAGTTCAGCACTTACTTAGAAGTTTAAGCACTATTTACTCTCCTGGGATAAACCCAAAGGTCCTTTACTCAGACAAACCCTCTTTGATACCAATGGTGTTTGCTTGAGTGAAGACATAATTAAGAAGCTCAGGATCTGGGTCGTGAGATTTAGCTCACCAACCTGCAAAGACATTTAGCAAGGATTACACAAACACAGAATTCACACAAAGATCTCATTTCACTAAAACCAATGTAAGATAGGAAAAGCCTTCTAAGAGGAATATTTTCTTTTTACTGGAGAGCAAGAAAGAAAATGTCAAAAACTACAAAGTTAAGATAAATTAACTTACATAACTTCAGATTACAAATTGACATGCAGTTCTGCAAACAGGAATAGAAGAGGGATATAGCTTTATAGGAAAAGTATCTTTCAGGATACTGTTTCTTTGCACAGTAATATTGGGCACCTAAACAGGCTGTTCATGTGGATAATAATAGGAATATTGGTACTTTTCTGAGAAGGTATTGTGGGAACAAACCCAAGTTCAGGCAAGACTCTCTAATGTAGTTAATTAATGTTTATAAAAAGAGAGGAGAGATTTAGCAAAAATGAATTGCCTACAGCTATTCTTCTGTTTGGAAAGTGGAAATGAGCCCAGTTTGGAAGGTATACCTGAAACCAGTGCAAAACGAAAGGTGCCGGGCATCATTTTGTGGCAGTGAGAGCAGGAAATTGAACTGAGATGCAGCTATGCAGATGGGTTTTTTTGTTTTTTATTTTAATGGAACTGAACATTTCAGACGAGGGTGAGTGCCCATCCTACTTTAAGCTACATGGGGAAGCTTTGATGACTCCGTGGGTTTGTTCCCCAGGGGCTCCTCCAGACCCTTGGGGAACAGGCAGGTCCTGTGCATCCCCAAGTGACTGCACAAACACTTTGCTGTTCCTCCCTGCAAACCAATTTCCATCAAATATAGTCTGGGGATCTTCCATAAAGCCTTACATATTAAGCTCTATTTCAGAGGAGCAGTAACGGGTGGTATACTAATAAAACAGCCAGGGATGAGAGAGCAGCAGGGAGCCCAGCTCTGATGGCAGGGGCCGAGGGGCAGCGCGGGGGGCACAGAGGTGGCTGCTTCTCTCCCGCCTCCATTTTTCCTCTGGACCTGAACACAGTATTACCCCATCAAACAAAAGCTGTCTCCCATTCCCCTGGCGGTCCCCAGCACAGCTCAGTGTCAGGCTGATAATTAGCAGTTAATCCAGGCCTAGCAGCTAACCCCCTGAGTCTATTAATCCAGTTTCCATTAAAAGGCGCCTGTTTGCAGCGGCTCAGCCCTCACATATTAACCGTCCATCAGTGCCACCAGTGCCACAAAAGCTTTTCAATGTGGATAGTTGTAGTCGAGGCTCTGAATGGCCTGGGATTTTTCTGAGGTGTCTCAGCGTGAGGATTTCTACCAATTTATGGCATCTTTGTAATGAATTTCAGTCATTCAGGGAGAGACAAAAGACTCCAGTGAGCACACCTGCCAACGTGCTGCTTGAATTGCTCAACTGCAATACTCCAGTAAGTAGTTTTTAAAATAAATTGCTGAGGGTTAGATTACTCCTCTGGGAAGTGAAAGCATAAGGGTGCCTTTCCTACAGGGTGCCTTCCAATGGGGGAAACCCACAATAAAGTAGTCTGCAGTTGTGGCAAATGAGAGCCTTGGAAAGCTGGTCCAAGTCTCAGCTTCAGGACAGAGCATCCCAAAAGATAGACTGAAAATCTCTTGCCATGCAATTGCTAGGAGGAGAGACATCTGCAGGAGCAAGAGTGGAAAAGCTGGGACTCTCTTAATCCTCTAAAAGACTCATTTTCTCCCTTTGTTCCTCCCTGGTCAGGACAGAGTGGCTCAGGATCACATCAAGATAGGATTCAAGAGGACAATACAGGTAAATTTTAAGTTAGTAGAAGAGAACAGAAGGCAGATGGCTACATAAACACATGAGCCATTTACAGTGACAGCACACAATAAAAACGAAGAATAGTGCAATAAATTTTTGTATCATGATATTCTAAGGCATAAAATGATGTTACGTTTCCTTTAACATATATATTATTAGCTAGGTAGGAAAGCAGGAAGCAAAGGATAGAAGAAGCAAGAAAAAGAAAGACTAAGGTGTGTCTTTTTTTTTCATACAGAAAATATTGACAAGCTTATACTGGACCTTTCTACATATTCTGAAGCCTTTAGGTACATGAATAATTAGAATAAACTCACTGGCACTCACAAGTTAGCCCAAGCTTTGCAGCTCCCAAGAAATTGGAGTCGCATTAAACAAAATCACATTTAAAATGAATGTTAAATCAGAATATCAAAAGATTTTTTTGTTTAAAATCGTTTCAGTGGAGAAAAATGCCCTTTTTGTACTCTCAGAGAAGTACATTCCATTCCTCTCTTTCTCCTGCCTTGCTTCTCTGGCTTTTAAACCACTTCCACTTTGCAGTGAAAAACTAGAGAATCCCTGTATAGATAGATACATGATTTTTTCCTTTTTTTTTTTCCCCAAATTTTTTCCTGGAAATCTTTTTTTGATCAATGTTATATCATGATGTCCCAGTGCATCTCTAAGTAATTGTACAGTTTATCATCCAGATCACAAAATTGTAAATAAAATAGGGGAGACCTTTACCTTTAGGATGAAGGAGGGATCAGATGACTGAAGTGGAAGCAGAGTCAGTGAGCATAAATACAGGAGTTTGTCCTGTTGATATCTAGCACCAACCAAAGCAAGCAAAGGAAATGGAAATGAGCTGTGAAGCCAAATGATAAAATGCTTCTTTGCTTACTTTAAACATCCTGTTTCCAGTTATCCTTACAGCTGCAGGTTAGATTCATTGTTCAGTGTCCCTCAGTCAATATTCTATTTATCATTCAACAACCAGAATGGTTACAATCCTTCATCCTTGATAAAAAAGTAGAAATTATTGATTTAATTGGGAGTGGGAATGAGAACTTGGCTCACTACCTTCCTGTTAACTCTGTCGCTTAGTGCAAATTACTTGAAGAAAAGTCTGCATGCTGTATTGCTTGTACCCATTTAGTTTTGCTTTCAACACTGCTTGAAATTACTTTCTCCTAAAAGACAGAGAGCATCATCAAGGAATTCACAGATTAGATCTCCTTCAGCTGAAATCAGTCTATGCAATTCTGATCATGGTTATTTTTCAGAACAGATTTGTGCATGTGTCTGGGTATTTTGAGAAGTACATTGTTGGTTACTAAAGTAATCAAGTCCAGACAGTGATTTTGTTATTCACTTCAGTGACGTGATATAAATACCATATATGAGCTTTTCAGTTTAATTTATAATCCTTAACACCCACTCAGCTGCCTTGCTGAGATTTGTTCCATTGCCTCCAATTCTATGTTTATCCACTCCGTAAGCTGAAATAAAAAAAAACCACGCACAAAATAGGTATTTTTGGAGGAAGAGACTGATGGCTCTCTTTGTACAGAAACGTCTTACTTTCTTCTCAGTTGATTTTATAAATTACTGCCCACACTGAACCAGACTGTTTATCACTCTCATCCTCAGCAGTGCTTTCTCAACCTGTCAGTAGCTATACTTTGCCGTTCCAATTTGTTTAGCCCAAGATTTAAGATGGACAGAGTCTGCCGCTCTTATAAATCCTGATTTCATTAGTGATGAAGTGTCTGGCAAAAAGTCCCCGTAGTAGACGCTCTGCTCTTAGTCTCCCGTACAGCCTAACTAGGTCACCAATGGTAAAAAGAGCAATGCGTGTCCAGGGCCCACAGAGGCGTGATAATAAGACTTATGAAGAAAGTGGTCCCTGTGAGGTCTCATTACAGGTGTTTCTAGGGCTAAGTTACTGCTTCAGAGGGTGGAAAAGGCATCCTTACAACTTACCCAAAACAAAGGGGATCATTTCTATCTGGCTCTGTCTTTCATTTCCCTCAACACAGTCGCAGAGTAAGACTTGCTAATTGGTACATAATGCAGTTTGTCATACATTTTTGTTATGCTGTCATTATTTTTAACCATCAATATGAACCCATGTTAACACCAAGGCATAACTGTCTCCAATTAACTGATGAAAAATGACATCTGTGTAAATGCAGTGTAAAATTGTCCTCATCTATCTGAATGCAGTATTTTTTCTTGGTAGCTTTCTTTCACAGACAAACTAAAATTGAGAAATGAAATGAATTTTAAAAAAATAAATAAAATAGCAGCACTCTTGTTCTCACCTAGCAGACAGATGGATTTGTGCAGCTTGTATTTCAGTAGAGTGGGAAAGATAGATGCTGCCTATTCTATTATCTGAAAAATAATGTAACTACATCGCATAAAAAAGATCCAACAGGATAAACCCATCAAAAAATAAAATGAAACATAGTCATGGTGTTCTGGAACTTTTTTAAAACCAGGAAGAATTTTAAAAGCAGTATCTGCCAATTTAAGTTTATCTACATTCATAATTAGAGGTAGGTCTGTGTGTATCTGTATTTATATAAAATACATTTCTATTATATCTATTTATAATATATTGCTATAGCGTAGGTAACAGTTTATTGTCAGGGGCTCTGATTAGCCTAGCTTACTGTTTAAATAAAATCTGAATAGAACTTGGATTTAGAGGATGAATACTTTTAATGGATCTCACTCAAAGTACATGTAAACTGTTAAGAGAAAATGTGGAACAGCATTAAATGAAGAGGCTGAAAAGGAGATGTGGAAACTTGAGTTCCTTCCTCCATCTGCTCTTACCAGGGGTTTAACAAGTCCCCTTGATCTACGTTACAAAAGAAAGTGGTGAGCATCAGGCTTTGTGCAGATCCTAATCAAGTGTAGACATGAGGCATTACAAGGTGCCATTGCAGGAGCTGGGAGATGCAGCATCTCCCAGCTCTGCTACAAGCCACCTTGCAAGGGCTGTTAAAGCTTTAGTGTTTGAGGTTTGAAAATGGAGTCAATACATCTCTGGCCATATGTAGCAGTACAGTGGGGCTTTTCATGATTGCAAAGTGGGACTTGTATGTCATGTGTGACCCTCTGTGAGTGTGCAAAACCAGATACCATTTGGCATTTAAACACAATCTTTTTTTTCTGCCCACTTTCACTCTGTCCAGACTCAAGATAAAGGTGATCTAAACTCTGGAACAGAATTTTCTTCTGCCTCCAGTTGTACTTACATATAGAATGGCCTGAAGAAAAGACACATTTATTTGCGACTAAAATACCATCTGCTTATGTGTGAAAAAAATGCCTAGTCATATGGAATCAGGGTTAAAATGATAAATTTAATTATCAGAAAGTAAAAGAGCAATTCACATTTGGAAACAGCAAATTTCAGCAGAACTCAATATTTAATTTAGTGCTATTTCCTGAAAGTTCAATAGACACTATGGGTTCCTTCAAAATTCAACACATCATTTGGAGCAAAACTGTTGAGATGATGCATTTATGAAGCATAACAAAATGTAGCTTATCACAAGCACCATTGTAGCGGCTAATACACATTGGAAAGTTTCCTGTAATTTCATCATTCACACTTTTGTGTCCTTTATCGGTGGCTGCCTACATTGCCATGTAACGTAGTTTAGATTACCCAAACTCCTTTTGTAAAATCAAATTCACATGGTTTCTTGTTGTTTGGGGTTTTTTGCCTTTATTCCATTGAGACATGTACTACATATGGTCCAATATTAAGGTTCATCTGAACTGATTAGCATTATTTTTCTAGCTATTCTGTTATATGAAAAATATCACATATTTTTCTCATCATGGTTTCTTATAGAGACACACAATGTTAGGATGGCAAATAATTTCTCTATGAGAAGATGAAAAAAAAAGTTGTTTCCATACTTAACAGATGTTCTCTTCTGATTAGTATCCACAACATTCTGAAGTTGAATGTTTCCTTTTATTTCTCTGTGTGAAACTTTCTTTATAGTTTTAATGAATTTTCCAGCCATCACTTCGCATTTCTCAGATTTGATTCCCAGGGATGTTGAATTGGTACCACTATGCCCAAGGAGGCACTCACTGTTACATACGTAATGCAACTCTGTAACTCTTTTATTCCCTGAATGTACGGTCAAGCTATTCAGCAATCCATATCTTTACCTTGCTACATGCTGAGATGTGTTCTAGTTTAAGGGTATTTTTCTAACTACAGGAAAAGTATTCTTTTGTCAAACTACAGTATTTCTAGGTGCTTTCTCCTCCAACTTAGTATTTGCTGAAGTCCTCTAAGATCTCTCTATCACTTCAGTCCACACCAACTCAGATGAAGCATTAGTGCTTTTTCAAAGGCACTGAAAAGCATTGTTTTGTTTTTCTCAAGGAAAGAAGACCTGCCATACAGGTCAGCCACTCTAAAGTTCCACCAGGGAACAAGCTGGTAGATTAAAAACACTCTCTAATAAGTGTTTTTCATATTTTATTGTTTGAATTCAATGTTGGGGGAAAAATATTGCAATGAAAATGGATGTAACTGAAGGCACAGGCAGCACCACAGAGCCCCAGCCTCATGACTTTCCTTTGCCTGTCTAGAGCCCTCTCTGTACCTAACATTCGAGGGATTTCTGGGTTTAAGTTCTGCCATACAATATGTCAACAGAAGACAACCCAGATTCCAAAATATGTATTATTACTTGGATCCTGATTTCCGCCAATTTTTGGATACTGAATCATTCAGACTTACACGTAATTAGACTTATTGGAAATAAATACACTGTTCAGTCTCCCTGGTATACTTGACCTGATTTACTTTCCTGAGTGTCATCCATGACACCAGCTCATACTTCACACTCTGGGAGAAGGCAGGCTTTGGGTTTTTTTAGGTTTTTTTTTTAAACAATGGTGATGACTACTCTTGAGTTTTACCAAGTGATGTGAGAATGTTTGCCCAGATTTCTCAGATGTTTGAATTCAAGGCATAAACTGGCATAAATTGCATCTCATTCATCTGTGACTGAAAAGGTAACTTCTGTATTGGGGAGAGAGGGGAAGGAAGAGTAGGAAGGTTGGTGGCAAATGTGTTTATGATAGATTTTTTTTTTTTTAATAGCAAAAAGGCTTTTTTTTATACAGGCTTTTCTGTGTTTTATCTTCTTTATATCCTTTACATTTAATTTTTAAGACTATCCTTCAAATTTTCATAATACAGTTCATGGCTACTCTCCTTTGCCCAACTTAAAAGAAAACTAAAAACATCAGGTATTTGAGAACAAGCTGTTGTCAGGGAAAAGAAAGGAAAAAGGGAAAACTCTGACTATCTTTTTGCTGGAACCACTCCTTGCTGATTCAAAAAGCTACATTATTTAAGCCTTCTGTAGCTGTCTTCCACATTTCTGGAGAATTTCAGCTCTCCCTTCCTTTTTTTACTGGGATATTCTCAGATTTCTCTATGGGTCTGGTATCTACTTTGCTAATCACTCAGAGTCTGATACATCCTTTGTTAGGTATTTCAGCTCTCACTGATCAACATAATCACATACTTCCACCTGTTTCCTGCAGTCCCTTGTAAACAAGATGCAAGATTTTCTTAAGAAGATGGATTATGCACTTTATCTTTAACAAGAGTTCTAATTTATCTCCAAATGACAATAAGCCTACAATCTCTTCCTGTATCACAGCTGTTTAATTTAAGATCAATATTTACATGTCTAATGTTTAATCCAAACCTTGTTTGGATGTGGTACCTGAAAGATATTTTTAATATTTAATTTCTGGGGTTTCCTTCTAGGATAGTATAGATGGTATAATTCACTGTTTAATTGCTCTTAAGGGAAAATAATTTTCCCAATTTTTGTTTGACTTTTGTAAATTTAACCATATAGAACCCCTTTAACCATGAAGAATCTTCAGCTTTTGGCCTTATGAGAAGTCCTCGTGAGATGATCTGCCTGACTGAAGGTAACAAACAAGTTGTTTCCTTTGAGTGAAGAGTACTCAAACCCATGTGCATCTTTGCCAGTTTTTAAACTAGATGAATAATAGAGTGGTAACAACCTTTTTTTTTTTTTTTTTCTCCTTAGCTTTCTAGTAGTGAAAATGGACATTTATTGAGCCAGTCATTCAAATTAATGTGGCCAGTGGATATAATTAGACATATATTAGAATATATAATCAGAAGATAGCATACCTGTTGGCATGGCATTTGTTCCGGTAAACTAATATGAAGCTCAAATATCTTGCAGAAGAGGGGAATGGTCAGTCTGAAGCAGTTCCTAAAGACATCATCAGGAGTCTCAGCTTGTGTATCAAAACATCTAGTTTTGGAATGTCAGTGGAAACCGTCACAGATAATTCATCACTATCTCATGTATCAATCTATGTATGTTGAGAATAAACAGTACTGTAGATACATCCCACATTGGTTAGAAGACTTAAAGACAGAAAAGTATGTAAAAATTTATCTTGCCATTAGAGGGCTTTGTTTGGTTAGTTAAGAGGTGAAAAAAAAGTCTTTTTTCCTCCTCCTGAAGGATACTTGAACATCTATACAAAGTGAAGTTGAAATTTGGTCTAAACATCAACAAAGCTGCCTGTTCCTCCCTTTTGAAAGGACTATTCAATCTTTGGGAGAGATTTAATAATAAAGAAGCTCATATTAAACAGTGCTAAAATGTCTCTGTGGGTAAAAGCTGCATCTTTCAAAAATAAACTTTACACTGAATTTGCAGCAGAGGCTTATTTCATTTGGGATCAATCCTATATTTTGCTGGGCTTGCACAAGAATAAAGTCATGCAAATAATGTAATGCAGAGCCCCAAATAAACTATCTAGCTCCTTTTCCTATCACCTTCCCCAGCTTCCCACTGCCTCTATAAACTTGCACCTCTATTTTGCACAGAATGAAGTGGTTTCAAAAGTCTTTTACACTGTGACTGTACATTTGAGCAAAATTTCCCATCACAGTTGCAGCATCAGTGATCAAACTATAATTGGTTGTGATCTTATGCTTCCAGTAATTGTGTCTCCTCTAGCTTGAAGGTGGATAAAACTTCTATTAGACTCTGAAGGACTCAGACTTCAAGTCAGTTTTTCTAACTGAAAATTATGAAAAAGTGGAGGAAGCAGAATATGCACAGCAGGAGCAATATCGCCTTTGAACAGAAATGCTTAATATTTTCAGCTTACATTACAGCCTCCAGCTTTGTTGCCAGTGTTTGTGCAGGCATTGGCTTTAGATGCAGTGGAAGGATTTCTTTTCCCAGATTGCAGAACATGATTAGAAATTTCTTGTGATCTTTCCTGCTACACCCATTTTTTTCCAAGAAGGATTCATGCAACAGAGAGAAACTTGTTCTCTTCTCAGCCCTTCTTCAATCTCTGTCCCAGTGCCTCAAATTTGATGGGCAATGTGTGCTCTCAGAAGCATGCTCCTTTAGAAACAGCTCTACAACTTCATCTCAGCTTCACCCTGTGATACTTTTTTGTCTAAGACCTTATACTGCTCCAGAAAATAAAGAATCCTTGCTTTTCCCTTCATAGGGTTTGTTTTCATTCCTGCTGTAGGTTCGACATTTTGCAGTAATGAATGTGAGGTTATAACTAGGTCCTAAAATGCATTTAGACAGCCCAAGAAAATGCAAACAAATGAACAAAAAAAATAACCTTTAAAATGTAGTTTGATCTCCAGCAAAGGACATAAAGTATCCTATAGTATTTTTTTCATCAAGACAACAGCCCACAGCTTACCTGCTGTGAGAAAACATCTATACCAATATCCTCTGCTTACATACCAATATCCTCTGCTTGCATACCAAAAGCATCTAGTGTAATTAATTTACTGTTGCCTACCTAACATCACACATTTCCTGACTTAGATGTTTCACAGTAGGACTGAGCTCTTGTCTCCTGCTGCAGGAATGTTCTGTATGAAGGGTAGAACAGGGCTTAACAGACTCGTTAACTGTTTATTACAGTGGCTGGTGTTTGATCAATATATAAACAGTTCTCCTGTAATCAGAAACGCAGGTGCCTTTGGCTCTGTGTGAAACGCTGCGGAGCTCACACAGGTGAGTGTTTGCAGGACTGTCTGTGGGTAGCACCCTTCGTTCTAACCGCCTATCCAGTTACTTTCAGAAAACTCTAGCAGATTTTATACTTCTTATAAACATCTACCTCTTTTTTTTTTTGAGGGGGCTGATGTGGGTCCTAGTATCCAACACTTTTTGTGACTTATTTCATTTTCTTTGAAATTCAAAACATATATAATATATACCATGCTGCTCACTTTTTTGCTTTCAGTACTGCAAACCACACAGAACTGTTTCAGTACAAGACTCTAATTTCATTGTCTTTGCTGTGTTCATTAATGTTATCAGCTTTTCTACCCCCTGACAGTAACACAGGCTAAGTTATCTTTTCCCACTAGGCATGGCCACCAGTTCTTGTTGGGAAAGGGGTGACAAATCTTCTGTTGGAATGAAGGAATTTTTCCCTTTGGTGTAAACAGAATTTGATTAGTTTAGGATCTGAATAACTTACTGATGTTAAATGGTTGCCTGGTGATTCTTATGAGCAAGACAGAGGAAAAATGCATATATGAAAATATTTCAACATTAGAAAGGAATACAGGAGTAGATAGTTAAAAGAGAGGTCATCAGTTCTCTTGGTGTTATTACCGAAATGTAACATTTCATATTACTTTTCCACCTCTAGATTGAAATTAAAAGTAAGAAGGACTAAAATCTAATTTCATATTTTCCCTTCTATGTAATTCTTAGGAAGGAAGCAGCTTGTGTACAAATGCAGAAGAGAAAAAGAGAAAGATTTAATTCAAAAGAGTCTTAATGTGACAGTGTTCACAATGCTGCAATGCCAATAAAACTTGCCCTCTTCATCCCAAAGCACCATGTCTTTGCTTAGGGAAAAAAGAGGAAGAGTGCAGCAGTATTACTATGAAGCCTCCCATCCAGGTTGAATTTCTGTGCTCACTTGTTTAAAGAATCTGTGCAAAGTAATTAGACATGTAGAAGAGGAACAAAATAAAATTGGAATGATAATAATTTTAATGAGATTTGAAAGGCATTTCTTAATTCACATGCCTGTCAAAAAATCCAAAGAACAGTTCAATAAAGGACACATCTACAAGCCGCTCCTTCCAACTTTTCCATTAACTGGAAGTATATCAGTGCTTTCTTGTTTCACGGTCGGAGTTCAGTTACTTTGGCCCCACTATGTTTCTGAAGTGTTCAGATCAAACTAAATGGCTTCACATTGTTCAACGTCTTTCCAATTTTCTACTGTAGAGGAATAGATAGAATATATGCCTTGCCAAGTGCAAGAAATGGTAGGATCAAGTGTTGAGTTTCAATCTCAAGTTTCAATCTGTTTCACATCTTGTCGTCTGATTCACAGTATCTTTGTATCTGTTGAAATAGGTGGTTAAGCAGCCTTTATTATAAGGCTTCATGCTGACAATAATGCTAACAGTCCAAAATAATATAATTCTCTGAAAAAGAAACTTGAAGCTATCTCTAAAATCAGACACAACAGAGATTCCTTGTCCTGACTTTCAGTAAAGGAAGGAGGTAGCAAGGAAACATATGCATTAAATAATGCTTTTAAGGCACTAAGATGACTGAATGCCTTTGTGTACTTTGATTATTTTGCATGCTATTAGGAGAGTAGAATAAAAGAAGAAAGTTTAGTTCCTCTTCTTCATATAAACACTAATAAGTTACAGAATATTTTGTGAAGGATAACTCTGTGAGATGCGATGCTTGGATTTACAGAGAATCTCTTGATTTATTTTTTTCTGTCAATCCTTTCCTTAATAAGAACAGATTGTTGTGAGGGTCCTGGCATATCACCTGCCACTTTTGTTAAATCGATGTCCAAAATAAACATCTGATTCTTTACCTAATCAATAATCTAAATCACCAGCTTTCCAATTTGGATTCTTTCATAGACCATGACTAAAGGATTTAAATAAATTCCTCTATCTTCTGCTGCTCCAGCCACCCTTCCTGTCCCCTCCAGGGTATGTCACTGCCATGGTGTCTGAGTCTACTAGTTTGCATCATACCCAGAACTCCTGTAATTTCCTGTCTACACTGGAATTCACTGCAGGATTTTTGTAGCTCTTCCCCTATCTTTATGCATGTTGCCTTACTCCTCCACTGGACTTTTCTCCACACTGGCCAGGTCAAACCCCATGTGTACCCCAAAAAATTTGAACAGTACAGGTGAACCAGAAGAAGAAATCTTCCTAATTGGTCTGAAAATGGCTTTAAAGGATGCTTCTCAGAGACATGTTCTGTCTTAGATTGGATACTTCTGTCATGTTTTTACTATTTGAGTGCCCTGTCAAAGGCTCACTTCATACTAGGTAGTGGAAATTTTCAACACCACTTTAAATTTAAAGATCACTGAGGTTTAAGAAAAGATTCTTAAACTATGACAAATTTTACTATGTATTAAGAAGAGAGAAAGTACACTTTTTGGCCTCAGGAAGAGGGAGTTCTTTTGAGTTCAGGGGTGCTAATTTTGCCTTTACTCACACTTTCTTCTTCTCAGATACATATGTAGGCATAAGTGTATTTTTTTTTTTTTGTCTTACTGTTTTAACCAAGTAAGTCTTTAATTTAAGTACATTTGGCAAGTGACTAAGGGTTTTGACCCTCTGGAGTATCTCTGACTCCGAGACCTGCACATGGGATTCCCATTAATGTCAGACAGAATTGCACACACAGAGAATGGCAATGTCTCTGACCCTTCAAGGAGAAAAAGGCTCAGTTGATAAGAGAAAAAAGAAAGACAAGAAGTTATCTGCAGGGAAGAGCAAGGAAATGAATCAGAAGGAAAACTAGGATGGTACTAAAGGAAAGTTTTTTACAAAAACTAAAAGCAAAACTATGGAATGGAAAATCTAGATCACAGTGATGCATAAAAAGGTGGAACCTCATTCAGACACAAGATAAGATGGGAGTGAATTCTAATAAAGAAAAGCGGTTGCTATAGAAAGGACACTTAGCTGATCTCAGAAAACTATTAAAGGCTTTTAAATTAGCTCAATAGGAAGAAAAGTATCAAAGTCCTTGGAGTAGCATGTAGACATTAATGAGTAATGACAGTTATTGCAAAGACTGTGAGCTCTCTTCTTTTATGTAAGTTACCAGAAGTTTTAGTAATGGTTTCAAGTTTTAGTAATGGTTTTAACAGGGAGATGAATGTACTGGGTCCTTTACCTGAAAAGAAAAATGCAGACAGACTAGCTAGCTAGTTCCTCTGTGTGAAATGGTAACATCTTCCCTTTAGGCATCTTAAATTACTAAGTTTCATTCTTCATTAAATGGTCTTGCAAGTACTTGCGTATTTTCTTTCAAAATTTTGCAAAACTACCACAGGCAGACCTTAGAAATCTTGGGAAATTATAGATTGTGATTATTGTCGTTATTTTACACTGCAGTAGTCCCTAAGGATTCTTTCTCTATCAGGCAGGTACACAGTATGTGCAGTGTGTCATTGCTAAAAGCCCTACCCAAGTCTACATCAGCATCTTTGGATCTTTGATTTCACTTGTTAACCGATGTGTCCAAGTGACAAAACCTGTATGAAACTTTTATATTTTAAGTTTCTACTTTTTAATGATTTATCAGACTTGCTATCTTACAGCTTCATAGCTTCCTCTGATATCTTAGCCTGACTGCACATCACCAGTTATAACAGTAATATGAAATGCCACACCATCAGGACAATTGCTAGGCATCTTTGGTACTGGTGGCAAAGTCTTTTTTAGCTCTTCATAAACTCTGCAGAGGTAACAGTGAGATTTTGTTCCCTACTAGCCTTCATTTTTTTCCATCTTGTTTTAGTTCTTTGCCAAACCTCCCACTATCTTGACCTTTACTCCTCTAATGCTTGCAATTTTCTATATAGCTATCCCTTCCCCTGGTAATTTGCACTGTTCGAGGGCCTAAACAAAGTAAACTGGAAGTAGGATTTACATTAGAAAAGGTTTGGTGGATCTATAATCCTGGAAGAGTGAAGTATGTACTGCTGAGTGCACTTGTCCAGGCAGTGGCTGGTAGACCAGCATATCCCAGGGCTTTCTGCTGGCCCTGAAAGGGAGAGTTTCTGTTCCTCACTGCGATGTTGAAGATTAGTACTGATGTTTTTCTTGGAGGGTTCACTTGCTGTTGTGGCAGCTTTCTGTGAGATGTTATTTCAGTTGTAGATAACAAGGCTGTCAGCATGAGGCTGACAGTCATCGTTAGGATTCAGCACTGATACACTTGCCCAAACATTCAATTTCTAAGGTAAATACTTCCAGATAGTGAAGATGGGGTAGAATCTCTTACTGATTGAAAACATTAGAAATTGGGAGGTTTTTTCATACATAAAAGATCATGGCTTTGTAATTCAATGCACCTTTTTGTGCTTGGTATCCAACAAGGCCAAGAAGCAAGTGCAGTGTTGTGTGACTGGACTGTAATTATTGAAGTCTCCAGACACTGGTGACATCGCTGCACAAAGGTAAGTCTTTTCTCTTTTTGTCCACTTGTGATAAGAATACCTTCTATCAAACTTCAAACCACAGTTTGAAGATGCCTCCGTATCATCTGTTGCTTGTTAACCAGGTTAGATAAAAACTAAATTGCACTGTTTTGTTATGCAGACGCACATAGGACAGAAGGCAATGTTTCTCTGCTCACTTCAGATGGTCCGTCGGGGAGCAGTGCAAACAAAATGTTGAGTCTTAGCTTGAGGTGAGCGTCCATATTGGACTAATGCTGGGAAGAAAAGGCAGGTAGGTACATGCTGGCCAGCACTGCAAAGTGTATGCGAGGAAGAGCACAGGAGGCACGCAGGCAGGGCAGTAGAGTCTCTCCAGAAAAACTCTCATTGGAAGAGCCCATGAGCCAGAGACACAACCTTTCTGAATTCAGAAACTTAGCAGGTTTGTGCTCCTTAGCCAGCTTTCAATTGCCATGAACGTGTAACTATGTACGACATGTATTCACATACAGATGGAAATTCATAGGTTTATATGACTTGTCCCCATCTGGCCTTGAAGGAATTCACTGACTCATCAGGCTAACAAGATATTGGTCATAAGTTCAGGTCACTCCATGAGTAAGACAAGAACATGTTTGAAGAAACTTGTACCAATGCATATTCAGTACGCAGGCTATATATTTGTACGTGGCCTCCTTACATCACTGTTGTGGTCAAAGTTTGTGCTTCATATTATTTAACCTTTTCTTGCACAATTAAAATGAAAATCAGTGGAGTAGGCATCTCTACTGCTTTTCATTAAATATATGGCCACTGATAATATACAATGTTGTTCCACATTAAAATGTTTTATTATTATTCATAGTTAATAATATTTGATCTATGTATTTTGCAATTAAACCAAATCACAGCGAATAAGCCATGTTCTTACAGGTGTGTCTACATTCAGAGCAAAATCACTTTAAAAATTCAAGTTCTGAAATATTCCTGGAAATGGTAACTGTATACTCTTGTTGTCAGTTCAAATGGGTAGAAGTAGATCGCATCAATCTTTGATTTTCTTTAATAATTCATGAAATTTTGTGAATCAGCAGGTAATTGGTTCTCACAGCCAAGCCTCTGAGCATTTTTACTAGTATTCAACAGTTCCATGAATTTATGCCTCTGCATATAACAGTTAGAGCCTTTAAACAGGGACATTAAAAAAATTCCACTTACATACAAATGACCTTTTAAACACCACCTATGACTGATTTACTGTAGGTAAAATAACATCCCCATACTTCCTGGTATTTAATTTACCTGGCAGAACAGTCTCTCACAGGTTTTCTCAAGGGATTTTGAGCAAGCTATTCTCAGGATTATTGTGTATCAAATTACCATCGTTTCTAATGAAAGAGTCAATTAGAGGTGCTGAGTGGATAACTGTTAATTTGAATATTCCTAGCTGACTTGAAAACTCAGTCAGTCTCATACCTGTATTTTGGGCTGAAAGTAGGGGCTGGTGAGGTGAGCAGAGAAATCTTAAATTAGATCTTTTAAAAATGTTGTAGTGATTTAGAAGCCTAAATTATGTTGAGAATTAAAGGCTTCAAGTGCTTCTGAAAAGTAAAAATAGATATTTGGAGATAAAAATCTTACTAGAAGTTTGTGATAATTAAGCTCCTAATTCTCTTTTGAAAATGGTGTAAAGTTGATAAATCATTTGATAATTTTCCCCTAATTGTCCTTTATTTTGATCTGCTCACAGCTTGTGCTGAAACTAGTCAGGCTGCCTCCAGGGCAGGTATGCCAGGCAGAGCACTCTCCAGGAAGGACTGTGCCTCCCTGCTCTCTAGTTACTTTCCTTTCCTTTCCATATTAAAACATCTGTATAAGTGATGGCTCCCTATATCTTAATGACCTTGTGGATTATACAGTTCAGGGTGAGATTATTCATCCATCCACTGTACCCTGCATTCTAGTGACAACACTGTGCTTGCCCCACGGAGACAAGATGCCCAATCTGCTGGCGAGCAGCAAGGTCAGCTTTCCTGTGAACACTCGTCAAGGCCATTTTCCTCAGCAGGTCTTCTAGAATAGCTCTGTCAAATTTGATAGGGAACAAAATTTGAGTAAATTTTTGGTAATTACAAGGGGAGCATGTATATATATTTACATTACACTAGTTTAAAAAATCTCATGTCTTTACAAAAATAAGGTTAAAAAGTGTTTTCTTAATTTTGGACACAAAGTTGAACAGATTAATTTATATTACAAAATAAATATAGTTAAGAAGCCAAAGCAATTTAATTGAACAATTTCAGGTCTTTATGTTTACTACCAAACCAAATTAAAAACCAGATTCCTTGGCTTAGTTTTGGTGATCTGCCTTCTTCCTTGTTCTTCATTGCTGAAGCAAAAGTGACAGTAGCAGTTACAGAAAACAATAACAACAGAACTGGAGAAAAAAAGCCCAGCATAGCATTAAGACCTAGAGGTATAAAATACCCTGGAGAAAACATGAAATAAATGTAATTAAAATGGCCTTTTCCCCTTGAAAAATTATTTTTCACTGAAGCACAACCTACTGAAGTAGTTCTATTATGGCAGAGTCTTCACAATAAATCCTGTCTTACAGGTTCATTGATTTAATCAAAAAGACCATCTCAGTGCAAATGCTAATTCTCCATTTGGGTAAAGCAAGGCACAAAGGCCTTGAATAAAACTCCCAAGGCAGCAGGCACCATGACCTCTGAGTTGTGCATTGGACCTCGCTCCTTCAGCCAAGACCTGTGTGCCACAATAATATACGTCCTGTTCCTCTCCTGTGCACTTTTTAGCAGTGACGTAGCTGGTCTAACAGAACCAGGGGGTGGAGGTGTGCCTTGTGAGAACTAATCCTTGCACAAAGGCTGGGGTTGGAAAGAGTACCTCCATTTCATATGTAATATTCTTTACAGCCTTGGCTCTAGGATATATGTATTCACAACAGTGTCAAAGAGTATTACTAAAGAAACCCAAGTCGTGCTGTTGGAAAGGTGCATATCACAGAGGGCATGACAGCGTAACTGAGGATACATTTTCAGTTCTGCATATCGCAGTGCTGAAATTCTCTTTGAGAACAACTTGCAGTCACAAAATGTATTGCCAGAAAATGAATCAGAGGCACAAATCAAAGCACCTGTACTAGTAGCTCCATGTGTAATACTTTCAAGGAGAGAACTTTTCCACTTGCAAATTTGACCTCAGCTGAAGTTCCTAATCAGCCTCAATCTCAATGACTGTGCTTAGGCCACATGCCTCCTTTTCTTGATGAGACATAGGCAACACATTTATTCATTTGCAAATGAGCTGCTAGATTATACCTTCCTGTCTGTATATGCATTTACTCCAGAAGAACTTAGATATGTAAATATGTGCACCATTGAGTAGGTCTATGCATCGTGAATTGATATGGTTGCAGCTTATGGATGGAGGGATGATACATGGTTGTGGAAGGAAAGTCATCTCTGTGAAAACAGATTGATTTGAATGCAGATTCACTCAGCAAACAGGCACTTCCACCTGTACTGGTCAGCAAAGTTATAAAGAAATATATTAAGTATTAATTCCTAATCATTTTAGAGCTATAATATATACTCAAACCGGTCACAATCTTACCAATTCCCAGACCTGAACTGAGAACCAGTAAATGGTTGCAAACTAATTGTGAAAAATTAAATATAGAATGAGATAGCAACATAAACAGTTCGGGATCCAGACTCTTCTTCAACCAAACTAAGCTGGTTTTGAACTTGGGAGGCTGTTTTCAGGACATTGGTTAAGGAATCTGTTTTTTGTAGGACTAGGGTGTTATACCCAGACTGGTATACTGCATCTAGCATCCAATTCTGCAAACACGGAAGCAATATGACTTCGAAATCAGTGGGTGTACTCACACAAGTGAAATTGCTCTCTGATTGTACTGCTAGTTGGATCAGCTTCCTAATTAATGAATGTGGTCTTGGTGTTTAGTAAATTAAGATAGAACAGAAGATTGCTGTTGCTACTGTTATGTCAGGGAGTTTTGCAATTAGTGTTCAAATTTTCATTTTAGTGCTTCATTCAGCTCCTCCTTCCCATGCTAACAATTAAGTTCCCTAGCCACAAAACATCCATTACATTGTGTATGCTGTCTGCAGAATTGATATACAGTCCCATCAGCTACTGTATGAGCTCTTATTTCACCTTCATTTACTAATACAGCCTTCACTATTGAATACTGATGCAGGCAAAGTAGAAAAACAGTCCTCATCAACATTTCACACATGGTGTAAACAAAACTGATGAAAACTGACTCAGCCGTGCTCACTTAAAAGATTAGTGTTGTACAACCATTCCTAATTACCTTTTAATCTTATCTTTGAATTCCTTCACAACCTGACTATATCCAATATCTTCTTCCATCATGTAATACAAATTCTTTGCTTTTCTACTGAGCAATCAGACACTTACCTCATCAGCAATGAACTTGTCAGTGAGAGTGAGATGACAAATCTATGCCTTGCTATATACTATAGAAGTCAAAGAGCTTCTCGAGGCACAGAGCTACTACACAGCCCTTATAAATTATTTATGCTTCTTACATCCCCACATTTTTTATTCCATTGCCAGCAGGACTTTGTTGTGGTGCCTTCACTATCACAACATTGCTATAAGACCTCAAGATATTTGCCAAACTATTATTTGATAGGTTCAGGAGTCCCCAGACTTGTCCCACATGCATCCTCTCTTCCTTTCTCTTTTCACAGCTTTCCCACTACCACAAGCATGACACTCCCTTTATCTTTGTGCAACAAATTATCATAGATTCAGGACTGATTTCTTGCCAGAACCACTGAGGAAAGGCAGAGGAAAAATATTTTGCATTTGGTGGCTAGACACTCTCCTCTCTTTGTGACTGATGTGAAAGTGTACATTCTCTTTAGATGAGCATGCTGATAGTACACTATCCTCTGCTGGGCTTCCTTTTCTTTTTGCATTCACAGAGAAGCTTACAAGGGACTTGGTTTTACTCTAAGATAAAAGAATAATTTTTTTCTTCCTGTACAAAAGGGAAATGTTTTTCATTTTAGGGCTAAATATAGACATGATGTGAAGAGGGATGTCAATGGGATGAGAAGAGCATCTTTTCATCATATGGCTGAGGATGAGAGCCACAAAGACCAGTGCTAATGGGAGAGGGAAGTCCCGCTCCTCTCAAATCTTGCCCATTCAGTTCTAATTATGCATTGCCAAACATCACAATATTATTATGATGTCAAGGTAAAAATTCATAGTGGAAAGCACAAAACTGCCCCATCCTATCAACGGACCTTTCAAAATATAAAGGGTTTCACCAAGTGAAAAGGTGCCAATGTGATGGAAATGGTAAATTATAGGCCTATAGTATCATCTTTGCTTTTAACTAAAGTGTATCAGAATTGCAAAAGATACTATTTGAAATATACTTAGCAATGAAGAGCATAAATACTATTAATAGCATTGAAGGAATACAAATGTTTTTATCCAAATGCTACAAATCTTACTAAGCACATAAAGAATATGCTGGGTTTGCACCAGAATTGAAATTAATAGGCATGACCTTTTCCTGACTTGCCTTTCATCCTCACAAATTCAGCATGTTTGCAAAACAGCCTCAGTGGGATTTGTTTGTGATTTTTCCTACATCAAACACACCAAAACTTACTATCTATTTTTTATTCCTAGTACTAGTCTCTTAAATAACAAATATTGTAACAAGCTGTATCTTCTCTGAGTCGTGGCAGTACTAGAAGGTTAGAACCTAGATTTATTTACAATAAAACATCCATCCTTGGATTTGCTTTTCCAGCAGATAGTCTGGACTTTATTCATAGGCAATAGTGACGCTTAGAGCCAAAACAGAGAAAGCTGAGTCAGAATGAATAGATGGTATTAATTACACTGCATTCAGAATGCACACAGCAAGAACTTCCTGTTAAGTGGTTGATTTTCAGCTTCCAGTATCCCTTGGTCAAACATATATGCACAGGTATGATGATGAGACATCCTGCATCCCACCAGGCACTCATTTAATTCAAGATTTTCTATTCAGTAAAGGCCAGTGATAATATTTCACAGAGAGATGCAACAGCTCCACTAAGGAAAATTATCTTCAGAGAGTAATTTCCTACTCCCTGGCAACCAGTTACTAACTAATGTTCTCAATCTCTGTGATTTGCATCTTTTGTATACTTTCCATATCTGAAGTTCAGGTTATCCAGTAGTACATAAAGTCCTTTCAGGAGTAGTGATAATCTCTATGCCTGCATGTTGCAATTGTTGCAGTTTGAGCAATATGGATTGTGAAGCATCTATTCCATCTCATGTGTTTTTAAGCCTTAGCCTATCACTGAACACTGCTTGTCTTACAGTACATAAAGGGACAAATGGACTGTGCTTCCCTGAATTTCTTAGTATTTTGTATAGTTCTTCAAGTGCCTTGGAAGTTCCCTAAGCATTTGTTGTCCTTAGAAAAAAATGAATAATGCTGCTTCTTCCGCTTATGTCAGCAGAACTACTTCTGAAAACATGTTTTTCTGGCTTTCATTTTCTGGTAAGCGACAATGAATAAAATTTATCTCCTCCACCCAAGTTGTTTTAAAATATAATACTGCAGATTTGTTTAGAGCTTGGGATGTAGTGGGCCAAGTAGAGCCATTAGGAAAATTTTCCCAACAGGATGCAGGCAGCTTGAAGCTGTGTGATGCTCTGTTCTGCTGTCTTCTCTCAATCTAGGTAGTTGCCAGAGTGACACCACGCATACAAGAAACTGTGAATGAGGGTGACACCACTGGACCGTTGAGGGAGTAGTTGAGGGAGCTACTGGTTGCAAAAGCCACCAGAAGATCCCTTCTTCAGGGTTAACTTAATTTTCTGATAAAGCGGTTATGACCTTTTTAAATACTCTGAATTAACTGTTTGGTTCTCACAGGTCCCTGCTATTGGCAGTGGCATAAACCACTATCTAAGGATTTTGTTGTGCTACAGTATTAATAAATTTCAGACGTGTAACTCAGAGGCCTGTGAAATACTTCAGAGGAACAATCTTCCTTAAAAAAATCATCTTGTTGTACAAAACCAACCGTATAAATTTAAGAATGTCCAAGGAATGCAGCTCCATTAGAGGACAGGTTTCCTTTTTGAAGTGTGGCTTTGGCAGATTGTAGATAAAATATGTACCAAATAGCATAATGTGGGGAAAGAGGAAACAAATGGTACCAGTAAGCAGACATAAGTTTTGAACACAGAAATAGATGTGTAAAGCTGACTTCAGCAGTAAACGAATCAAAACTTTGACAAGGCATCAGCAGGCAGAGGACCATTGTCCTAGCTTGTTATCTATAATGACTTTACGAAAAATTAGAATGTTTGTCAGAACAAGTGTGAACTTTTAAATTGGTAAAAAATTCCCAAATGGACTTCTGTTAATTGCCTGATTTTCAGGTCAGACTGTTGTACCATTTTTTGTATTAATTACTGTGAGCAGTAGCTTTTAGTTGTCTGACTACCTTATTTTGAATACTTCTTGCAAGTGCTTTGTCCTATGAGACTTCTGAGAGGAGGCAGAGGCACCATGAGAATAGGTTAATAAGAGGTCACATGAGCCTTTCAGCATTTCATGAAAGCCTGACAAAGCATTTGACTCATGGAGAGCTTGCTGTTGAGATGGTGATGCTAAATTGCATTAAAAGATAGCAAAATATAAGGTTTCTGAGGTTTTAAAAGCAAATTCAAAGGTAATGATGAATTATATAGGTGTCATTCATATGTGCTGAGATTTTTATTTTCCCCTAGACTACTTATTTTCTAAACCTGTGGCATTACTACAAAATTGCGTCTTATCTTAGAATAACCTTATGAAGAGTGACAAAAATAATTTTGCTAGAGTTAGGAAATGCCAACAGAAAAATGCCAATGAAATCTCACTTTGGTCTGTCTTTCTCCCTCTTGCAGAAAAATGCCACAATTAATTATATGACTGATGGTGCCTTTTTTGATATCTGGACTGATATGATGTTCAAGCTTATAGACTTTGCAGCAAACAAATCAATTTTCTGTTGGGACTGTAGTTACACGTGCTGAAGTTCTAAAGTGCAATAAGAAGCAAGAAAGGGGTGGTAGAAGGAAAAAAAAAATAAAATTTAGGCTTGCCCAGTTGAGCTGCACTGGTATGTCTGGATGTGTGTGTGTGTTCCTACTGCAGACTTCCCTCATGCAGGCAACTTGTCACTACTTGTGCTGTTCAATTTCTCAGTTCTTACTCAGTGCTACTTGCAGAAGTGCCACTGTTTCACTCCCGTTATGGAAATCAAAGTAAGGACAATACCATGCTTCATGGGCTGAAGTAAGACTTTGTACAAACAACCTCACTTTGCCCTGGCTTGTGTTTTGCTGTGTGGATGTTGTTCTACCCACATAGCTTATATGTGTATTATGTACTCCAAAAGTTGATACACTAAGATTTAAACTGGTAATACTTTTCTTTCCACATTTTTCTCATGAGAAAAACAAAACAAAACAAAACAAAATCAGTTCTCTCTTCTTTTTTTTTTTTTTAAACATTAGTGGTTTCCAGCTTCTGTTTTCCCACACAAGCTTGTTTGGATGGAGCAAGTTTTTCACTTGCAAAAGAACTGCATGATGTTAAGAATTAAGTGTCCCTCAGTTTGCTACAGACTTCCCCGATGAAAATCAGCACCAGATGGGTAGGAATCACTGAATTGTTGCTACATAAAGGAATATGAAGTTGCTCAAATTTCCTGCTGCGAATGTCTGACTTAACCTCTTACTTACAGCCTTTTTCACCCAAAAGTTTTAACCCAGGTAAAAGAATTGACAACTTGGCTCATAGAACACAGTGCTCTGAGACTGGGTAGCACATGTTGCTTGAGTGCTTATAGGCCAAGCAGTTGTTGCCTGAGCTGTAAGTCACACTTGATCTCCATAAATTGGTACCTGGGACAAATCAAGGTTCAACAGGAGATTTTTCTTCAATCTATCTTGAAAGAGGAATCTAATCTTTAATTCCAAACTTTCATTTGCAGTTTCAGATCCATAAATTGCATGTGCATTTTTCTTATTCAGCTACTTTCTGAAACTGGGCGTCTTGAACTAGAGACACATTATCCACTGCATTTAATGAGAGTTAGCCAGTTTCTTTAAATTGCTCTTGGAAATGCACTACCACAGTGAACAACAGTTGTTTTATCACAGTAAACACCAAATTCCAATTGCTCAGAACGTTCTGATTCTTACTTTATTTGTTTTCCTTTGAAGAAAGGTTTTAGAATAAATGCTTCTACCAGTGAGAGAAAAGTCTCATTATAAACCTATACAGCAGAAATGGAGAACAAAGACTGCAAGAACAATTTATTCTAAAGAGATCAAGTGTAAGGATTCAGTGGGGCTTTAGTTCCTTTCCTATAAGTAATAAAAGACATATAACACAGTAGAGAGCCTTCACGAATAGATCTAATTACAGCCCTTCGGTTGCGCATTTCTCACTGCATATGTGGTGTGAGACACTGTGAGATGGAACCAAAAATGCAAAACATTTAAATCTATGCATATGCTGATCAATACATGACATTGGATGAGGATCTGCTATTTAAATAAAGAGTAAGTCAAGTATCGGATTTTAGTTCATGGAGCTAGACTGCTTCTCAGTTATTTAAAGAAAAAAGAATACAGCAGCTGCAAGGTAGTTCTCACTCTGGAAATGGGGTAGTGAAATGGTTTTATTTTTACATCATGCAGCTCACAGATTGAAGTGTATGAAAGAAAGTTTCTACAGTACCATATCTCCTTCTTTCTTTTTCTTTTCTTGTCTGTAAGCAGTGCCAGCTACCTTTTCTATATTTGTTACTTCTGAATTGTGTGTTTAAGTGTTTATCAAGTTGGGAAAATTTAAGTAAGTTTTGCAGTAGATTATCAGAACACTTCTCTAGCATTGCCTAGAGGAGACATTAAAAAAAAAAAAAAAGTCAAATTCAACTCTAATTTACTTCTAAAGTGAATGAAGTTTTGGCATGTGTGAGTTTTGTTGGTCTGTAGTTGTAATACAGTGGAGAGTTTCCTAGGAATTAGTTATATTTTGGTTTTGTTACTGCTTACTTTTTTTCATATATAGGGAAAAATCTGCCTAGTCTTACAAGCATGTAGAGATAATTTCTTCCACATTAACACTTAAATCTGTAACAAGAGAATCAACAGATGCATAATAATTATAACTAGGTTTGCTCAAGATTGTGGTTCTTTTCTGTTAAATGTTACTCATTTAATATTCAGTTTACATTATTATTATTATTAATAATTTTACCAGGTTTCACTTTATCATGTTTTAAAGGCTTTATTTCTCCATCTGCTATGGAGCAGCAACATACTGTTTAATAATTGGTTTGGATAATTGTCATTGGTGTCATTGCTGTTGCTCTTGTCAGCAATTCTTGGTAGTTTGTTGTATGAATTCATACCAGTCTAAAGCAGTAAAATGAGGAAGAAAAGGAGACATGCTACAACATGAACTGTCACTCTTCATACATTAAATTTACTGCATTGCTGGAAACTCCCGCACTGGTTTGTATTTATATTTAAAGCTGAACTTTCATTTGTAACATTGTAATAAACTATTTCTAATCTATGTGTAGGAAGTAGTCTATTAGATTAGGTTGACCTGTAGGTTTGAATCTCATTTTTCTAAAACTACTCCGTTTATTTATTGGGATCATAGACAGCTATTGAAGATGATGATAGAGAAATGACATGTTTTGTAATTTGCAGCAATTCAAATCATCTGAACATCTGATTTTTAAAAGCAGAATGAGAAATAATCTTTAAGTAGGGTTATATCAGCAAGCAATTAGATTTGCTTCATTACATTTATTGAGGAAGCCAAGTGAGAGCAGCAGTAACACTTCAGCTCAGGTGTTAAAAAAAACATTATAGGTAAATATATTTATCATCAGCTACATATGTTGATAGAGCAGAGTAATAAAAGCCATGTTTTACTTGTATATATTTTTAGCAAATAAACTTCTTAATAGTTCCTAAAATGAATTTCTCTGCTCTGTAGTTTGTTTCATCCTGGTCCATGTTTTAGAATAGCAAGGCTGAAAATGCTGGGATTTATCCTTGCATTCATCTGTCTTCCCCCTCACATTTCTTCTTTAGCTTAATGGTCTCTGTCTCTCTTTTGTTTTCTAAATGTTAAGGTGTTTCTTCCCTCACTCCAGGTACTTAATATGTCTTATAAAATGCCATGGTGCCCTGCTCCCCCTTTCTATGGGCCTGATCTAGTATGCACTCTACCTATTCATGTAGCTTGAGACATGAATATCCTCATCAAATTTAATGGAACCACCCAAATGTTTGAATTTATCCGTGTAAGTGCTATGCTGGCTCTATGCCAGGAAAAGCTGATAATGTACTTGCAAACAGAGGGGAAAAAAATATTTTTGTCATTCTCTGGAAAGCTGTTGTTTTGTGAAGTGGAGGCCTTCTGGTTTAAGGGTTTTAAACTGTTTCATGCAGTTTCTTTAGCTCAGTAAGCTGCCTTTGGATCTCCCTGATGACAAGGCAGCAGAACTGAATGTGCCTCTTCAGTGCTGCAAGGACAGGAACGTTTACTCACTGTGACCGGGTACATATTTGTGCCTCTGGCACTTCTGTTTTGATATGATGAAATTGTGTTAATGGATTTCTATTAAATAGATGGTTGAAATCCTTACTGATTGTTTGGAAAGAGGGGAAAGGGTGTTGGAAAGTTTTACTGCAACTGCTCGTTGATTTTCAAAGTTAGAAGTCAGTCGAGTCCCTGGAGGTGACATTGAAATTCACATTTCCCCTACAGACCATTCGCAGAAACCCAAAGTGAGTTTAAAATCCCCTGATCACCAGTAATTCTATAGTACACTTGCAAATCCATCTACTGCAATAGTGCATTTTGCACATTGTGTGGAGAAAGTAACTAAAGTGGGGTAGATATTAAGGGATATGCCCAAGGACACCAACCAGGAGTGGAATGAAGCTAAAAGTAGATTACACCATTCCTTCCTTCTGGTGCCTTCTCAGGCTCACCAGATCCACCTTCAGTTAGGAATTTGACAAAAAAAAAATATATATTTTTGTTGTTGTTTTTTGTTTGTTTTCTGGAGCCTTCAAGTTAGCTAGGGAAAATAAGAAAGAAGTGTCATAGCTTTAAAAAGCACAAGCTGTCATAGTCAGAGGGAGCTTGCCAAGGACTTCAGTAGTACAGTGCAGCTAAGCCCAGCTCAGGGGCTCTTCCTGTGGCAGCTGGAGGATACTTCAAGCTCCTACTTTGTAATGTGACTGCAAACAAAAGCCAAACAGAACTTCCATTTGTACTTGACATGTTGAAAACTGTTTTGGAGACATTGGTGTGAATCACATAGTGAACTCTGCAAACAGGAGACCAGTACCCTATTTCTCCTCCAGAAAAAAAAGGAAATTTTTTAATTAATTGCCAAGAACACATTGTCACATTCTATCAAATTACAGTTCTAGAATATTGTTCACAGTGGGACCTGCCATCTCAAAATTAAAAGCTAAACCATTTACTAAAAAGCTGTCATCATGGCTGTTTAGTTGCCTAATTGCTGCTTCTTTAATATGTACTCACACTGTTACAAGCCACTTTTGCCAAACTAAATTAGAAAGCATATATTACAAAGAGCCAGTGATTTTAAGAACATCATTCTAATTACTCTCTCTCATTTTCCCAGTAACAAACACTGTAATTGTTACAGGCTTAGGTTTCCTGCAGAGTAGCCATGGGGCTAACCTTGTGCACTTAAATTTGAGCACAACCTTCCCTCTGCCCAGTGTCATTATTATGCAAAAAGTTGCTGAGATTAACAAAACTTGTACTTTGTTTCCCTGAAACATCATCTGATGGGCTGTGTCCGTGGAGACCTGGGAATAGTTGCAAACCCACTAACAAATAAAAGGAACAGTTGTGTCACATTCTGTCTTTATCAACTTAATATTGAAAGCTTTGAGGTTGCAAGAAGTACTTATACAGACATTGGGGGAGTTTCATTGTCTGCGTAGCAGTGCATGCAAAGGGATGTCTTAAATCTTCGCAGTCCTGGTTACACCTAAGGTGTTTTGCCAGCTTTCCTGGTGATCTTGTTTTTCATTTCATCGTACTCTTAAGGTTTCATTGAGTTCTGTGATCTTTATTAATTTTTTTTATAATTCTTATGTGACATGTTTAAGGTAAACTATCTATAAAAGCATGGAAAAAAAGTTAAGTAGAGAAAACAGAAATAATCAGGTATTTCGTAAAACAAAGTCACCTCAATAGAGTAGCCTGACCAGTCTTCAAGTTTCTACACCACGTAATCAATGCATTTCTCTCCTCAAACTCATGGATGCTCTTCAGTATTTATTGACAACTTTGCAAATGTTTTTATACCTTTTCCAGCGAATCAGTGCACAGAAAGAAAATAGTGGAGAAATAAGAATTTTTTAAGAGTTGATTAAAAAATAACTATTATTTTAATAGAAAATGTAAAGCATTTCTAAAACCATTTCCATGTTGTGTTTTAAATAAGTAACAGATTCCTTAAGTCATTTTTTCACTGCATTTTCTTTCAGCCTTTCCTTTTGAAGACATATAGGGGGTTTTGAGAGGCTAGAGGACAGCTATTTCCCTTCCTTCCTCTTCATGCTTATAGTTTCCTTCTCCTATCTTGTCACTGAAAGGGAAGCTCAGACAAATGTGGAAGAGGGAAAACCTGAATATTTACATGTTCAGATGGTGGGGTTTTTTTGAAGAATACAGAAAACAAAAGAAAATTATGTATTTTATGGATGTTATGACCATTATCTGAAATGAAATATATGTATAAATGTACAGATATGTGTGTATCTGTATGCTTTGAATTCCTAGATATTGGTGTTTTCCTGAGAATTTCAGTTCAGCAGCAGACAGTTTAGTTAATTATGATAGATCAACATGTCAAATTACATGCAGATTCTACTTCAGAAAGGTGTTATAATTCTGAAGGTTATGTCAGATGAGGAATCCAAATACATCTGCGTGTGGACTTTACTTGCCAATAATTCAAGGAGCTGAAAGGGAAAAGATACAGTTCTCCATCTCTGATTCACGTTCAGTGAGATTAAGGAGCAGTTTTTGAGGGACTAGACTAGGAGGAAAGAGGACATTGCTCTACCACTTTGGTATCAAATAATTTTGCAGCTTTCATATTAAAATCCGCGTATTCAGGTAAAACAGCTAGACTCAATTAGTCATCTTTGTGGTGATAACTATTACTGACATGTGCCTGTGCGTGTGCACAGACAGCAAGAGTTTATCATGACCCTCAAACTCAAAAGCAACAGTGGTGATGCAGAACAATACAAATGTGTATCAACCATTCCAGTATCCCAGCATCTCAAAAACCAGGCATTATATATATTGAGGAAGTATTGGAAATGTGGTTTTAGAGATATCATTGGGGACCAGAGTTCCTGAGGCAAAACAAGAGCTGGGATGACTGCACTGGCAAATTGTAGGGGTGTGGAGGGTAAATCCCTAGGTGCCAGGCAAAATCAGTGCTCCTATTCACAGAACAACTAGTTTCCTTTGTTGCAGTTTGGATGCTAAGACAGTTGGACTGTGAATATGAGACTTATGATGATGGATTTCCAGTCAGAGTACAGATGAAGTGATCAAAGGTGCTTGATAAATTGATGTGTTCATTTATCTTAAGGTTCTCCAATTTATCACATGGGTAAACTACAAGCTGTGAGTGATGACAAAGATTTTATTAAGAGTTATCTCTGGTAAATAAACTTTTAGAGATGCTTTATTATTTGAAAAAATCTACATGAAATGTGAATAAGCAAAACCTCCAGTTCTGGTGAACTTTCCTTCCCTGGGCAGTCTCTGTTCCCCAAGATCTCACGGCTCTGCTTTCCCTTTGTCACTGAACATGGAGGGCAAGACAAGCCAGAGGCTTATTCAGCTACAGCAGCATTCAATACGAACACAGCTTGAAGTGTAACGACAGGGTAGTAGATAGGTAGGTGTGCACTAATATCTACCTTGTTTTCTTTACCACAGGATCATTCTGGGGCTACAGAGGGACCTAATATTGACTTCATGCAGGTAAAAGAATCATTTAAAGCTACTTCAGACAGTACTCATAATAGTCCCAGGGAGAAGTTTTGTTGCTGGAGCTTATGGTGTTCAGTGGTACCTCACCCCATCCCCACTTTTGAGGTGGTTTATGTGAATGATAGTGGAAATGGCCAGCACATTCTGGAAAAGAAAACCACTCTAAGATGATTTTAAAGTTGTTTTATACTGCTGTAGCAGTACAAAATGGCTTAGCTGAAGACTAATCTAATCTTTTGTATGCTGCTAATTTGGGATCTGTAATTCTTATCCCTAGTCTTGACAGGGTGGGGCTCAGGTTGTTCCTTCCAGAATTCATTATTTTTGTTGTCCGGTTTTAATGGACTAACTGCTTATGCATGTCAATTTTTTGAAAATCAGTAAAGCAGATCTAATTTTACCTAAGCAGCAGAAAATCTGACAGATCTGGTGACCTTTTATTACAACATCATTTACTAGTATGATTAAATTACTCACCATGGCTGAACTGATACCCAGATTAGATATATTTTTCTCATGAGGCACTACAAAATATACTACTTTACCCTTCGCTGCTCACTCTCTGTCCTGCATTTTTGAAAGAACATTTCACATTTCAATGTTCACTAAGGTGACCCTAGTCTGGGTAATTTATTCCAAGCCAGTTTAGAACACTAATTTCTCTCTGAAGTACAGATGCTCTAGCTCCATGCTGGGGGGTTAGGGTGTGATTTTACAATCCCTTCGCTCTTCACTTCCTGCTGAGTTTGTTTAGTTGTGTGAAGGAAAAGTGTGATGTTGCTAATATAAGACTCCAGACAAAGTGTGAGCAGGCAAAGGAGGTGGGCTGCAGCTTTGCAAGAAGCAGACTCAGCATGGATTTTAGGAGTTGTTATCACTCTTGAACTTATTATACAACACTATTTGAAATATAATTACAGCATTGCTCTGATTGTAGAATTTAGTATTTCTGTAGTCTCTGATTATATAAAAAAAACCCCAGACATTACTTTTATCAGTTTAGAGCAGAAGCTATAGTAATCTCTGTTTCCTGATTTTACCTATAGTCTTGTATTGCTTCCATCCTGCTTCCATTAGGCATGTCTTAGACATCAGTGGTACCTGTGTCAGAGAGTGAGCAGAGCAGGAGATGCTATTATAATTTGGATCAGTTTTCCTACATGATTCTAGAATACGCCCAAATACATTTGGGTTTTAGATCTAGTAGCTTAGCTCCAAAACGGAACCTGCTATAATTTTGTTATACAGTTTTGTATAGTATTGCCAAGCAACAGAGTACTCACATTAGCATTAACTGCCCTCAGTGTGTGTTTTCTTACAGATTTCTCCCTTTCTCCCTTAGTGAGCCTTTATTTGAGGTGTTTAGTTTTGTTCATGTATAGTCTCAAAATAGAGTTGTCTCACACCCTGACACCTTTTCCACACACTATATTTCTAGATACCTCTATGAAAACTATGCAGTCACAATTTGCTGCAACTCCAGAGGTATCAAACCTAAACATTTTCTTTTCTACTGTGTTATTTTCCCCCTATATACTTACGTGAACAAACTATTCTGTGCTCTATTTACACACATTAATTTAAGAAATAAAAATGATGAAACAGGAGATAGTATGGACCCTTCACTTTGTGCTGATGATTGGCTGTTGATGCAGAAAGACTTCAGATTTTTCAAGCACCTGAGTGAAATTGCTGAGCACTGTAAAGGAACAAATTTGGGCTTTTCATTTCTCTCGGAAAAAAAACCACAACCTTCTAGTGCCCCAATGCTCATTTAATAACAAAAATAAAGGTAAAAATTATTTGCAGTATCTTCTGAATGTTATTGGAAGTATTATATTAGAATGCTCACTCAGGATCCTTACGGAGTAGTCTCCTGCTTGTAGACCTGTAACTTGGACAGATGGGTGCTAGGCTGCAAAGAGTAAGGGGTGCTCGTTTTTGCACAGAGTACGGAGGTGACTGAGACAACCATCTAAGCTCCTTAACCATAAAATCAGCTCTTTTCCTGTTTTATTTAGTTTGCATTGAAAATAATGTGATAATGTCATTTGTTCTCTTGCTGGACATCAGATCTTCACAATGTTTTCAGAGCTTTCCTTCAAACCTTCTGTCTCCTTGTTAATTGCTAAGAGGGTATTATTTTATTCCGACTTCTAATGTTATTTTGTATTTCAAAATTTATGATATGCAGACACTTAGGCTCTCATGATCTCAACTGTTGTTTATTCCTTTAATCTTCAAAGATACCTGTTATTTTGTTATTGTTTTGGGTATTTCTTATCCTAGGCCCTATTTCTTCCCAAACCAATTTTTATAGCACATATTTTAGACAAGCTGTGAAATAATTGAAAATCAAGGATATTGCTTAAAGTAAAATACTTTGTGGTTTGATTGCTATCATTGTTATGAATGTGTAGATGAAAGATGCAAGTTTCATTGCCAGAAAACATTTCTTTAGGGTTCCATCTGACAGTTTGCAGTGACCTAGCAAAAATTACTGGGAAACAATTACTTTCAAACATGTCAGTCAGTCTGAGTAAAATTACTGTAACCTGTTCTGTGCTAAGAATTCCAGGCTTATAAAAAATGGATAATACATGAAAAACTGAGTAAACTGAGAGTGTTATTAAAATCTACAAGATGCCATAAAACATCTGGCTTCCAACATCCATGTTAATGTTACAGTTAAGAACAAGTCTGCAGTGTTTCTATTCATTATCTATATTTTAACAATTTAAAACTACCAATTACCATACAAAGAAGTTGTACAAGAAGGTTTTTGTTTGCTTGTTTGTTTTAGAGATTTAAACAAGAGGTTTACAATAATTTTCTTCCCACTTCCACCTACTAATTAAAGAGGCACCTTCACATGATTTGGACTAATTCAGTATAAAAGGATGCTGCTGTGCATTAAAACAGAGAGTGTTTGGTATTGGCCTGGTTTATTTAGAAACCAATAATCTGATGAAAATTCTGCCATTGTAAAACAAGCATAAAACAGATGAGGAAATAGGACTCTAGAGAGCTCTGAGGTGCATTCTGAAAAGGAAAGAAATGGTTTAACAAAGACATCTGAAATCTCTGCAGAGAATTCAAAGCAACAGCTAGTTTGGAGATTAATACCAGTTCTGTGTACAGGCCAGCAAGATACAATCTTCTCCTCTTTAGTGAAAAACACCTGGCTGGGTAACCTACAGATCTCTGTTCCAAAGAGCTTCTGAGGCTGGCCTTTCCTTGATGTGAAACATCTCAAGTAAGAGGAGGTTGAAAATTTAAAAGTGAACAGTGGATCTGTCCTTTTGTTTGCTAGGCATTCATGCAAAAACCTTGGTGGTCTTCTAAGGTAGTTTTCATTTATATAATACTCTTTCTAAAGTAAGATGTTTATTCACTAAGTCTGTTCAATTCAAGGAGATTGTCCTAACTCCTGCAAGACCTAGGTCAGTTCTTCAGAGTTTTTCTTTGTCTGATTCATAGCCAAAAAGTAAGATAAGGTTTAATTTATTTTTTTTTTTTTAGTATTTCAACAGGCTTTATCTCTTAAATCACTATCCAAGAACTTGGGTTACTGGGTGCCTAGGTATGAGAATATGCAGTTGATTAACTCTATATTTGACCAGTGTTAAAAGATTCAGCAGTATCAGATTTCTTCATAATCTGTATCTTTTAATTTAGCTGTACCAACTAATTTTTATTACATTTGCCTCCTGTAGAAGACTCTCCTTTTCACTCTACAGGAAAAACCACTTTCTGAATAACAAGGGCCTGTTTCTGTTCTCCCTGAAATCCATTGGCGTAATATGCTGACCTTCCAAACTCTAAGAAGCAGTGTAATAGATCTGAAATTGAGACTCCCTATAGGAAGAGCCCTTTCTGTTTTATATTTCAGCTTGTGCTGGTACATCTGGAATGCTTAGGTGACAATATATTTCACATGTCCAATTCTGTTCAGACACATAGCAGTAGATGAAATTGGCTTGGTTTCATGTAACAGAAAGTGACGGTATGAAAAGATAAGACTGTTTCTTGGATAAACTGGGATTGACATAGAAACATGTAGGAAATTGTGACTCATCTAGTAGGAACACACATATTGTATATCTAAAACCTCTCAATAGAGTAGTTTTCCCTGAGTATTGAAGGAACAATTTCTAGCTTTATGCCAGATCAATTATTTATTTTTTTTGGTACTGTCTCTTTATGGTTCAAGTGAAAGCACATAAGGACCAGAGATACGGAGCTCCCTAATTTGGGAACTTTCTTTCCTTCACAAAAAGGAGACAGGAGTTTGAGAATGGCTGGTTTGGGTCTGCGCTATGTCTCTGGGGACAATTTAGTCCACCGTGGCAGCCACCAGAGATGGAGAACAAAAACTGTCTATTACTATTATCTATTACTTTAATAGTGCATTAAACTTGTATTTTTTTAATTGCATGTAATATTGCATAACCCCCACAAATGTGATACAATTTGAGAGGCCTGGGCTATTCTTTTCTTTCAGTGTGCTAGTAGTGCTGTTCAATACAAGGTTGTCCAGTGCCAACCAGAAGCAGCAAGTGTCAAGCGTGATCCAGTCTTGAAGCTGAGATCTTCAGGGATGATGTGATATCCTTATTTCCTCTACATATTCATGTCACTGGCCCTACCCCACTGGAAATGATCCACTCTACACGGTCTTGATTCTAGATCGATGGGCTGCCTTCACAGGAATAACAGTTACAGGCAGAGAAAGTAACTAACTTCAGGGTAACATGCCCCATAAGTAGCAGTTGTATCTATTTGTAACAATGCAGATATTCGATACTGTGCATTCAGTGCCAAAATTCACTAAAATATTAGAATTTAAATTTTTACAATAATCATAACTTTTTTTCTTTTACAAAGGGGAAATGTTTTGCATGAATGGTTTGAATCCTGCTTTGATGTTTCTTTTCCCAGATTTCTCACATCTGAGAAGACCATGATCATGGAGCTTCTTAGGCTTGTCCAAAGGATTTCAAACACAGCTGCCAGCAGCCCTCATTCATCTGTCTCATGTGTCTTCTATCATGGCACTGGAGGGATTGTCTCAGCTATCTTTACATTTTATTATAAGCTCTGCTTCCTTTGACACTATCTAAGTTTCTGTCAATGCATCTTTTTATTGCCTAGTGTAATCTGCTTCCCTTGGCATTTCACATAATTTGTGAGTTCAACCCTTTTTCTTTCTTTAAGCGACTCACCAGCATTTTACTGGTTTCTCTGGGTACCTTGCAGAGAAACTCAGGCATCCCAGTTGATGCTGCTCCTCCATTGTGGTTGAAGGCCTGAGAAACACCCCACTGAAGTTCTTGGGGAAGTCAATGGAGATTAGAGATGCAGACACATCTTTCGGGGTCTAGCTCACTGGAACACATGCAGGTGGCCAAATGTGTATTATTGCTGCCTCAGCCCACAATAAACTTCATCAAGAACCTGTCGCTGACTGGTGAAGCCCTCTGTGTAGTTTCTTGGGGGGCTATCTTTGTTGAAGAGGGACGCAGAGGTTTGAGTGAGAGTGTGTATGTGCAGGTACACGTGGACAGATAAACAGTAGATGCATATGGGCATAGAGAGGGAAATACAGCAGGCTCCTTGCAAACAACCATGGCAAAACATTAACTTTGTGCTCTTTCTGCATGTCTCAAGACTAATAATTATAATGAGGTCAGAAGCAAAATGTGCAGGTTAAGGTCATTCCTGATTATTCATTTCTAGGCTTAGCCACGCTTGTCATACTGATTTAAACAGTTTTGCCTTTAGGCCCTTGGAGACCCAACCTCTAAATCTGCCTCTCCTGGCATCAACAGACCCTGGGTGCAGGCTCTAATTTGGCTTCTGAATACGCTTGCAGATCCTTTGTTATGTTATATCTGAAGTGAATAACAATGCTACTTCCAGGCTGAGTTGAGGAAACAACCTGAGGGCGCAAGAGCCCACACTACATGTTAAGACTAATGTAAATCTTATCATAAAAATTGTAATATGTCTAGTCTGGGCTTGCCTTATTTATGACTGCATTCCTTCAAATTTATAAATGATGATCATCTGAAGTGGGAGCTGGCTCCCCTCTTAAACCAGTTTTTCTCTATATTCTGTTACCAAGTGGGGACTTTTTAAGCATCACTTTTATCAATGTATAAATTAAATATATTCTTTTTCTTTCAACTTGTTCTGTCCGAAGAATAACTTTTGAAATCTTTTGGTTACTTTGAAAATCAAACATTACTTACAGATAAAGAAAAGAGCAATCGTAGTGAGTCCAGATTATCAGGTAAAAGGAGCAGAAACCAACTAAACTGTTGCTTATATTGGCAGATTTGACCTCATAGCCAGTGATGTCCAATCCCTGTCTCTCTTTATTCTAGCAGTCAGGGTGGCAGTAAATCTCTAGATAGATCAATCAATCCAAACTACTACTTTTAAAGAGGCATCTGCACCATTGTCTTCCCTCCCGTTGTCTATCAATTAATTTGCTCTCATTGCTCATCTTGACTTCTTTCCAAGTAGAAAGGGACAAGTTTTTTCCCATTACTTTTCACAGCTTAGCTCCTTCAAGCCGTTTGTCAGGCTACATTGTCCATTCCTTGTTCAAATGAACTTTTGAAAGTGTGGTGACTATTTGCTCATTTCTGGATACAGTTTTATGGGAGAGGGCGGTTCAGTGCAGAGGTGGTACCTACTCTCATTTATATTCTTCAAGCAATTCACTATATCTGAGAATCTTGTTTGCTTTCCTCCACTGAGCCTCTACAATGAGCAGACAGCTTTAGGGATTTTTCTGTAATCACTTAGAAATCTCTTCCCTGGCCAGTATTCTACAGCACCTTTCCACTGAAAAGACACTTCCAGTTTCTATTACTACTGTATTGTTGGATTTGAACTCAGTATTTTACAGTGATGGTCTCCTACAGATCTTTTGGCATTACCGACACTGAAAGGCAAAGGATTCATTGTGTCTCTTTTTTTCCAATGTAACTGTTTTCCCAGTCTATTAAAAATGAATAAGATGGGAGAAACTTGCAAAGAAAAAAAAAAAAATCAATCTATTTCTAAAAATTATACTGCATTTAAGGGGAGTGAGATATTTCTTCTTATGGCAAAAGTTAATTTAATCTTTAAAATCTGCTAACTTGTGTGAGTAGTTTTATTCAGGGGTCTTCCAAAGGTATTTTTGTGTCTGGCTTCCTTGGCTTCTCACTAGAAAATTGTCAGGAATTTATTCCAGAGGCTGGTACCTCTCTTAGGGAATCTGTCTCTTAAACTGAAGTACTGCTCCTCTGGTAGCTCCTGTGCATGATGGCAAACATAAAAAACGGGTCCCAAAAGGTTTACCTTGTGCATAGGAGCTAAAATTCAAATCTATAATTCATTTACACTTTCTTTTTAAAATTCATTTAGTGTAAGCAAATGAACATACTCTGCTTGCAATACATTTTTCTGTATTCTGACATGACAGGAGTGCCATCTGAAATGCTCTTAAATCAATGCAGTTACGATGCCTTTATTTTATATGAAGAAATTAAAGTGAAATAAAGCAGCTATGTATGACAAGGCAGACTGTGTGGGTCAAGAACACCTGCAGTTGCAAACCAGCAGTGACAGACAGCTTTGTTGTGATTTTTCAGAAAGTTCAGTGCATCAATCACTCTCTCCAGCTGACAGCTGGCAGAAAGGATTATGAATTCTTTGCTGATATCTTCCCACATGAAAAAAGGCCTTTAAACCTGAAAAGGGGAATTGCCAAAGTGATAGTGATGGTAACAAACCATGGGGAGAAGAACAGAACAGAACATGACTTAGAGAAGAAAATTCTGTTTGCTCTTCATTAGCAGCTATGGCATGAACTCTTTGTTGGAGGCAGAAGAAATCACCAGATGAGAAAAGGGGTCTGGGATTCCCCCATCACAACAATCATCTTGACAAGGATGAACATCCCCATATCCTGATCAAACATCACCCATGCAAACTTCTCAGTCATGGAAGAAGTAGCTTGTTGCTCCCCACTGAAAACAATGTTTCAGACTAAAGGACTTCCAAGCATGGATATTTTAACTAAACAGGCAGGTGGCATATTTTTAGATTTCTGAACTTTTGTCAGAAATCTCTCTGCAAAACTTTTTCATGCCATTTCAAAATATATTTTTTTGTTTCATAGATGCAAGAACACATTTTTCAGTAGTGAGACTTTTCATACATGTTTTGGTCGGTTCTGTGTACAATTCATTTACAGCTCACTCCACTCAGAGATGGGCACTTAACAGAGCGACCCATCCAGCTAAGTACAGAACAGCATAGAAAAAATACGTTTTTCACTCAGCTGTAATGACAGATGATCCTTCATTTGCTTTCGAGTTCTGCACAGGAACAGCATGTCCAGCTTCTTTTTGTGTTTGTGTCTTTTGGAAGTGGACAGCATTTCACTTATTCCCACAGTATAAGAATGTTTATGACTCTATGGTGAGCTCTATAGAGTTTAAGAACCTTTTAGAGCATCATTTCCTGGGTGATTTAAGTGTGTGAGCTGCTCTTCAAACCTTCCTTCTACCACTAATGACAAGAAAATGAGTCTGTGGTATAGCTCACAATGCTGGTTTCCCGTCATCAGTAATTCTTTCTGGGGTTTGATTGTTTCTGGGTTTGGGGGATTTGTTTTTAGTATGGCTGGCCTATTGTGTAAAATGAGTTACAAGTAGTAAATTTTTTGGACTGGCTCCTAGGTTATTTGTTTGTCATTAATCTACCTAAATAATAGGAGTTAAAAATGTGTAAAAAGATAGAAACTTAAAGGAAATTAAACAACTGTGAAGGTAAAACAGCTGCAGCTGCCCACTTTCAAAGTAACTGTGGGACCAATAGAAGCTACTACAGGTTGACACCACTTTCAGGCTCTTGCAAAGTAAGCAGGATTTGTGCCAAGGCTGAGACCACAGAGCCCAGTGCTTCTGTCCACCCAGCTCCATTCCAACCAAGGGCCCAAGGATGCACTTTTGGCAATCTGGAGTGCCACTGGCTGCCTCCTCCTGGTAAGGTATAGAGCTAAGCAGTCCCACTCCCTGTGCTCCTGTTCACAGCAGCTGGTGTCACGGCCACTCAGGCACACACAGTGTCACGGCCGTGCAGCCCTTACATCCCTCAGTCACAGCAGGGCAAGGTCTGCTCCTCAATGTTTTCATGCTAATCAGGACTGCTGTCTATAAAAAGGAAGGTGCAGAAGCAAGGACATTTTAAAATGTGTTACAGTATTTGCCTGATGGACTTCTCTTTATTATAAGTAATCTCATTAAGTTTAGTAATAATGAGGTTGCAAATAAGCAACTTGTAACCCAGGGAAGCTAATATGTGCAAGTTGAGAAGTACTCATGAATAAAAAAAGAGATGACAGAAAAATAAAATGCTTGCCAAATCACACTTTGCTGCTCCTGAAAATTCAATATTATGGCTTTTAATTTGTATTTCCTTCTTTTTCTTTATCAACATGAGATGAAAGGGAAAATTCTGCAAGACAATGCCAAGTAAAGAGCATTGCAAGCTACAGCATTTCTCATGTCACACACAAGAAAAAAGTTCTTTTGATTCTTTCTTTGAATCTTTCCTCTCTCCTCTCATGCCGTTTTCACTTTGTTTTACATGATGATACACTTAGAATTCTCTTTATATCTGTAGGTAAGTAATAGATTAAATTCAATTAAAAGGTATATGTCACTCCTAGGGGAAGACAGAATCACAAAATTTACAGATACAATTGATCTGAAGTTGCAGCAGCAACTGAAAATATCAGTTTGGTTCTGTTAGTACTTCCTTTCAAGATTTTTGGAGGTGACAGCCAGACACAGCAGAGCACTCCAAAACTGTTAAGTAGTGACAAAATTAATATCTACTGTTTTAAAGCAACATCACTGTTTGTTTGATTGGGCTGTCTGTTTTTAAGACCTGTGTGGTTTAGCTTTTGATTGCCTTGTGAATCACGCCTTTATTATTGCTCTGGGTATTCTTATGGAGGCCATCAAAATGTTTGGGATGGTTACAAGTTCTGGGTAGTCCCAGCCAGCCTCACAGCACTGTGTGGTGTGTCGGTGGTTGGCATCATTTCCCTGATGTCAAGATAAGGAAAGCTCTGTACGGAGAATGGGAACTCCTCAGTGCATGAGAAAAGGGATATACAGGTACTTTTATAGGCTTTATTTATATGCATTATAAATCTGCTCTCCAGGTGGTATAGAGAGCAAACTGCTTGTTGGCAGTTTTCTGAGTAGAAGTAATCCTGGCCACAAACAATTGCCCTTGGATCTCAGCTTGAATGTGCTGGCAAAGCTGGGCTTTAACAGTGTGCTTGAAACACAGGGCAGAAAGACTCATTGCTAAAAGACACATTGTAATATTTTGATTTTTTTTTTTTTTCAAATATAAGAGGATGTCCAATTTTAACTCTTCTTCTTTGTTATTATTTGCCATAAGAGAAAAAAAAACCAGTTTTTCTGAAAATCTTTCTCATTGCAGAAAAAATATAATCTTTAATACAGAGGAGTCATGTGGTTTGATTTTGTTTGTCTGTGGTTTGTTTTTCTTTTTTTTATGAATATTAAGGGAAGTACCATTTCTAGCTCAACCTTACCTTTGGATCATTATTGCCTGTCTGTGTCTGCGTGTGTATGTTTTCAGAGCAAATAACTGCTGTTTGCTGGGTAATATAACAAAGTCATAGGAGAAATCTTCCACCACCCTGTGAATGAGTAATGGAAGCAACTCTTTTTTGTAACAACTCCTCAAGACCAGCATAGTCAATCAGCACCATAGATAGTAATAGATTAATTGGCATGTGTCACTGCAATGTAATTTCCAACAAATAGTTTAAAATGAGGCTCTAACCTCCAAAGCTCTGGTTTGTAGTGGGAGCTCAGCTTCACAAGTAGTGTTATCTAACATTTCTTGTGACCACTGACTAAAATAATGGAAGTATCTATACATCTGCATATATTGAGTGTAAACCATGTGGGATGGTTTACACTCAATAACTTTGGATGTGTAAGGGAAGAGCACCTCAGGTCACTCAAAGAACAAATTTGCCAGTAATGAAGTAGATACAACATGAAAGAGAAGACAAGATTGAATATCTTTTCTTATTTTAGAATATTTATATATCAAACATTTTCAGGTATCAACTGCACGGACAGACTAGTACAAAGTAACCATGACAGCAAAGAAGCTGAGCAGAAATTAGTATAAATAAACAGTAGGACTTACTTGCAAATACAGTTAGCTGTGTTGAACATGCACAGTGGGAATTAAAGGTGAAAACAGGGCACTGAGTTGCTAATCAACTCATATATGTTACTGTATGCCTCGGGTTTCTAAAAAGCTTCTCGTATTTTCTGGTAAATTCATTCTGAAGATCTTTTCTTTTATGAGGCACTTTCTGTTAAGCAGATCACCTCTGAAGCCATTTGCCAGTGAATGCTCACCAAAAATTTTGCTTTTATGAACTTGATTGGGTCTGTCTGGGTAGATATTTTTTACCATGGATAACAAAATGAAATGGGTTAACTGATATATACACATTGGGTTAGATTCACTGTATCTGTCAAAACAAAAATTAGAGCATAGCATTTTTCCTATCATTTATGCCTAGAGAGACCACAGAAACTATAATAGCAAGAACAAAATGCTTAGACTCTTTTTTCTTCTGGAGTTGCTCAACATAGTTGCAGAGTCTGAATCTTTACAACTTTTGAACAAAGCCGGTGTTTTATTTTGATTGCCAACTTGTCAGATTTTAACATCATAATCTATGTAGCACAAAATATGAAACTGTTGAAATAGTATCTTTTATCTACTTTCATATTCTAACTCCTATGTGTATTTTTTTTTGTATTAAGCACAATCCAGCAGGTTTTTAACACAAGTTTTGTGCAAGGCATTTCAGAGTCATGACTGTTCACTTTGAAAGGGCCTAAGAGACATCTTAAAATCAAAATGTGTCATTTTACTGTAGATTGTCCTTTTTCTTGGCATTGCTGTTCATCAGGTAATCTCTCAGACTTGAGCGTATCTATGATACAACGCAAAGTGTCAGCTGCACTAAGCCTCCCTGCCTATAGCTTTTCAACGGATCCAGAGGTGATCAAGAAAGCTGAAATTACTGCAGTCTGACAGTTGTAAAAGGTCACCACGTTAAATTAATTCACGTTATTTCCACTGCATCATAATATATGGGAAATTAGCAGACCTCTCAAACTCAAGCAGAATGAACCACTCTACAAATCCTGAGATGTGTGAAGAAAGTGACTACGGGGAGGTCAGTGTTGTCACTGCTGCTCAGAGGAATGGGAGGCTTGATGTTAGCTGGCCAGAGAATATGTTATTTATTGTGACAAACCTTCAGGGTCTTTGTAGCCCTGTGAAATTAGCTTACATCTGATCCATTAAAACCTGAGCTTTTTTTTGAGAAAGTTTTCTTTAACTGAGAGCTTATCTCTTTTCATAGCTCAGTGAGGAGGGAAGGTACATCAAACATCTTCAGGTATCTCTGAGCTGTAAAGGATTAGGTGCCTCCAGCTGCTGTGGGTAGTTACCTACTTGTGAACACTTTTATGTTGTTGGTTGATCTGGTCAGATTTGCTAGCATAGATCTGATACTTGCAGACTTCTTAAAATGAGATGTTTGTGTAATGGTGGGATTTTAACAAGCTTTAAAAGACAGAGGCATTTACAGAAAGCTAACTAAGATTCTAAGCAAGGTTCAGAATTTTTGTTCTGATCATTAGCATATTTATACCAATAATTAGTTTGAGTTTAAATGCTTGTTAAGGGAAAGGAATGTCAGAAAAATAAATTTTCTACTAGTAATTAAAAGGCTTGACAAATTTTAGATTTTGATGTTTTTGTCATCTTTCTCATAAATTTAAATAACCATGGAAAAGGAGTCTTAATCATTTCGCCATGCAGAGGTGTTCTTGGCTGGCCACTTCATATGGCAGGCTGGCAGGATGGTGTTTGCATAATAAGGTGGCCTACAGGCACTCTTCTGGGTGAAAACTGCCATGCTGAATCTGTACGGCCAATCTAACATGCAATGCCCAATTTCTGCAGTATCTCCAGACTGGAAAGCTGGGAAAATCTGTCTATATGTATTCCAGCCTGAGACAAACCTCCTCTCACAGATGCAATTAGTTGTGTATTAGAAGTGTAGCACAAGACAGCATAAAATCTTATGACAGAAGGTGCATTCCTGTTAGAGTTTGGGCAACCAGGGTCATTATAAGGCAATTTATCAGATTTTTCAATGGGAAGATAATTAAGATGTTCTAATTCCCATTGAGAAAATTCTTGTTTGTATCATTAATTTCACATTATGAAGTACAGATTTTTGAAGAAACTGTTGCTCTTGTTATCTGCTTCCAGCAAAAGCAGAATCAGTCTCTATTCTCCAGCTCTGCCAGACCCTCTGAGCAGTCATCTCTTTTAGCCACCTTTTACAAGACTGATTCCCACTCAGTGGCTGAGGCAGATGGACCTTCCCATGGCTCACAAACCCACCTTAGCTATGGTCCTGCAGGTCTCAGCTCAGGACAACAGAACAATCTGCACTGCTTACCTAACACTACCCATATGTAACATGGCCAGAAGAGAGTGAAGGTCCCACCTTACAACCTAGGACATGCAAAGTTCTGTGCTGGCTCATCACTAGAAGGCCTAGTGTTCTGAAGACCATTAAAGTGCCACCCTCTGTGCCCAAATTAAAGAAACAACTCTGCTAAGTAACACTGAGGAGATCCACCATGCAAAGTACCAGTGTTTAACAGCCAGTAAAATGCCTTGTCTTGGTTTCTGGTGAGGGGAGATGAGGCCTGTCCCCCATGAACCTGCTTGCTTGAGTCAGAAAAAGTACAATATGGCCTGAACTCAGCCTTAAAGGACACTACTACAGGAATGTTAAGTGATCATTTACACCTTGATATTTCCCTATCCAAGAGTTTTATGTGGGTCTGTACAGAGCAACTGAGATTGCACTTACATTTCATTGGCACTCCTTAATGATTCCTTCCCTGCAGGGATTCACAGCACAGGGATTAAGGATTTCCTAAATCATTACAGAAATTCACTCATAAATCTCGTAGGTTTAACTATAAAACATGGATTTCTATCCAGCTTTGCCTGGTGCACGTTCCCAGTGTTCAACCAGGGATAACTCTCCAGATAGTGTTGAAGGTTCCCAACTGCCCACTAAAGTTTATGCCCAGTCAATGTGTATACGTTTGTCTTTTACTTTATTTGGTCCCACTTTCCTTTGACTTAATAGAACTTCTCCCTCACTTATGTTTCTCCATGAAAAAAATCAAAAAGAGCATTTTTTGTAGCCTCTCTGCCTTCTTGTTACTTGGTTGAACATACTGAGTCTCTTTTATCATTCTCCTATAAGATGCTTTCCATCCACACGATCACTGTCACAGCCCAGTTCTGCATCTGCCCATCACCTTTTCAGTTACCAAACCTGTGCCTGCCTAGATGTGGTTTCATCAGTGATTGCTACTAGACTTGCTGCTTCATATATTGCTCCTTTCAGGTAACTGGGATGGAGATTAATGGGCTTTCTCACCTAAAGTGCATGAAACACTCAGAGATTTGCTGCCACCTGGACTGTGGTAATGAACTGCATGCAGTACAGTCATCCCTATCACTCATTCTACTGTTGTCCCTACTCTAAAATACAAGCAGCACTGTTTTGAGGTAATATCTTTGCTCTTGGCCCCATTCTTACTGCATAGCAGGCCATTTTTATTCTTGTTTTTTTATTTATATTGTTAAAAAGCTTTTTACTCCTTAATATCCTTTGGCAAAGCCTAACTCAGCTTGAATTCTGAGCAGTTTTCTGCTTACTTACAATATGCTTTTTTCAATCCTTTAGATTGGAACTCTTCCCTTATATTGCCCCAGGCTGGTCTACCGATTCCAGGTTGATTTTAAGCCATTGGTTTAAAGCAGTTAATCCTGTACTGCATTTACATTCCTGAGATTGTTATTCAAACCTGGTTACACTAACCTGTTCTCTCTTTTGTCAGACTCAACTCTTTTAGATTCAAAAGTCTTACATCTTCACCTGTTTTTGTCTTTCTGCTTAAATGGCACGTTTTGACCAGTCTGGTTTGCTATTACCACCTCTTCAACAGCAATGAATAGCCACTCTAAAACATTCTTGCCTCCTCTTATTACACATAACAGTTGCTGATGACTCTAAATTCCAGTGCAATTTCTGGCCATGTTTTTTTCTGTCGAAATAACTATCTAAATCACTGTGCATATCCAGCTTTCATTTAGGAGAACCCTGAGTATTCCTAATTCTGCCAAAACAGGACCTTCCCCACCATCCTACTCTATGCTGATTTTTCCCTGTGGTTTCCCCCACCTATCTAAAATTATGGGGTTTGTGATATTTTTTTAAATCAGAATTTTATGCAGAACTGATGACCCAACACTGGTTTTGTCTCTCACTGGAGTGAACCTGGGGAATTCTTCTTGTTTCTAGGGAAGTGGATGATGAGGCCAGAGAGAGGAGGTGGAAGCATTATAATCTATTCCACAATTATCTACATTCATATCTACTAGAAATCTAGGGGATGGCAGATTATACATACTAATTTACTGGAGTTTGGCCCTTCCACCAGAGCAATGTGGGGTAAATGTTTGGCTCTGAGATTCTGTGATCACTCTTGATGTAAGTAGGTCACTTCACATTCTGAGGCAAAAGAATAAAAAACTATTCCTGAATTCACAGTTCCACTTAAGGGAACAAACTCATACCACATCTTTTCACAGTTATCATAACTCTGATTTTATTTGATGTACATTTAATTTCTTAAAGTAAATATCCAAAGGTCACAAAGCATTCTGGCTGATGCTTGTGCATGTGTTTATAGATGCCTTCTTTTCAAATTAAGCTGACATCTTGATGGGTAGCAGATGTCTGGTATCAAAATGGACATATGGGATCATTCATGTGCCAGACCAAATCATCAGATGTTCTAAGTGATATAGGAAAGAGACAAGGAACAGCACAGGGAAGGAAATACCTTTAATAATTTCCCACCTTTCTAAGGCTCACTAAAATGCATTATTTCAACCAGAGATTCAGTCAGACTTGCAGTCCAGAGGAAAAACCCACTGTCTCAAGTTCACTAAGTTCTGTCAGTGCTTTATTCTGCCAGGTTTTTTGGCAGACAGCGACAAGGACTAAAAAGTCTAAGAAGATATATAAATGTAAAAGCCAATAAGAGGTAGACTCCAAGCTGGGCTACACAGAGAGACAAAGACATGACCCTTAGATCAGACATTCATATGGTACTGCAGGGTATTCTGTTAAAGTCCTGGATAAATGGCACACAAAAGTCCTGCCTTGTGCTATGTACTTTGAACCCTTCACTGACTTAAGGACTCAAAAAGGGGCTTAAGAAAAAAATAAGACTGTGCACTAGAGCTTTGGTAAAACATGAAACAAAAGTGAATTATTTACAGCCAAGCAAACAAAAATCCACCTGGAATTCTGGCATTTTTGTTTACGATCATCTATCTGCCCTGGCTCAGAAAGATATGCTGTAAAGCAGAGGAGAAAAAAAATGAATGGGCCAGTATGTGTGAAGGTTACTCTAAACTGCCCCGGAGGGGCCAGTCATCATTCATGCAATATCATATATACCTTACCTCTAGTTGTTGCCAGTGTGAGAAGAAAATCACTCACTAAAAGAGACAGCTAATGAAATGGTCTTTAGAAAGGGCTGGAGGGAATTCCTTGAAGCAGTTCTGTGGCTGATAGGGGTATTTTTATCACCAGTACAATTGAAGTTCCTAACACTACTGAAACCTTAGTCTACACTATGAGAAGATGAATAATTTGTTTGCTTATCATAATCTGAAACTGGCTGCATATGCACTGAAGAAAGAAAAGCTCAGCTTTACTTGAGCGTACAGTATAAATTAGTCTGTATGCATTATATTACATTTTATACCCATCAGTTGGATTCTACTGCAGTGTTACAGCCGTTGTGAAAACATAACCAAGCGCAAAAAGACAGTGATCAGAAGTAAATGCCTTCTTCACAAAACTTTTATGGTTTTTTATGCATGCAGGAAAACAAGATCCATGCTTCACAAAGTCCTGTAGGTTATTACCATGTGTTAAATTGTGATCTGCAAACACAAGCTGTTCTTAAACAAGAACAAAAAAGAAAAAGCAGATGGTTTCTTTTAATGTCATGTGAAACTTTTCTTGAATACAAGCGTATGTCTTCTCCTCTCCAGCTGGCAATTCCAACATGTAAATGACCTGATTTTATCATTTCAGGAGACTCATAAGAACCCCTCTATTATAAAAAGGCACATTACCCTTAAGGAGAGAGGAACAAAGAATGCCAAGTGCTTCACAATACAGCTACTGAAAATATTTTTTCCCCCATTGTCTATTTGAAAATGCGTGCAGAGCTAATGGAAAAAGAAGAGAGAATGAGAGAATGTGAGAATATAAATACCTGTGACTTCAGATGCACCATTGACAGAACTTTTGTGACTAAGGCACTTTTTAAAACGTCTGTTTGTCTCACTGCCACTGACAGACTGGCAACCGCCTGCCTGCACACAGTGGGGCTGCCCAAGGGATGCTGACTGCAGGTGCAGAGCATCAAGACAGAGCATCGCTTTCCTGCGCCTCCCACACCTCACGCCTGAACCTGCAAGGCGTCGGGATCAGAGCCAACAGAAATGTTTATTTTCTGCAAGAAAATGTGTGTGCCTGTGTTGGGAGGATCCCCAGCTGAATGCAGGCTAGGGAGGTAATTATTCTTGATGGGTCCCCGGAGAAGAGACAGGTTTTTCTTATGTTGTTGTTTTTTTCTTTTCCCAGCATTCACTAGGTCTGAGCTATGTATAACATTTCGCTGCACAGAAAGAAGATTTTTTTTAAGGAAAAAGAGAAATGTATAGTCAAGCAGGCAATGGGTTAGAGAATTTAACGTTAGGAACTTCCATGGTATATGATAGCAGTGGAAAGACTGAGATTTGCCACATTAGTGAGTACAGCTATACCTGCCAGTTTGTGTTCTCAGTGTCACCTCTTACTTGGACAAAGGTGTGAAACTACATGGAGTGTAATAGGAAAGCCCTCTGCTACTTGTGTTCAATCTATGTTGACTCTAAAAGATGCATTTTCATAGCTGGAATGAAAGTGTGTTACAAGAAGGTCAGTAGTAACAAAGAAATGCGAGATAGGAAAATGAGAGCATAATTGTTGCAGGGTTATAGTCATTAACTAGGACCTGCAAAAGTGATTTTAATTCTCTCACATTGCAACTGCTGGTACACACTAACGTTTAATTCTCACTTTGCTTATGCCTTTTATTTTTTCCTCGGGTGTAATGTCCTTGACTCAATCAGAACTTCTGATGTTCCTAGGTAAGATGAGAGCAGAAATGTGATGTTAACAGTGCTGTATGAGATAGTTAAATGCCTATTCCAAATAGAAAGTGGTATCTCTTTGTATGCCAAACACAAGCTCCTCACCCTTCTTCTGCCTGCAGTATTTTATCTGATCACATGGAATCAGGGAAAAGTTGTAAATTACCATTTCAGTAGAGAAGTGAGAGGCACAGAGGAGCTGCAAAGTGACCACACAAGTCCCAGAGCAATGGAAACCTCGTGCTGTACTGGAAGCCACAGATGCTGCCTCCAGGGCAGAAGTTTAACTGAGCTGCTCCATCTATTGCCTTTAAGCGAGACTGTTCATCATGCTTACTTAAAGGTCTTCCTATGAAGTAATGTTTGGTAAATAAAATGGCTCTAGAGTACAGCATGGTGGGAAATGAGTTGTCAGGACTAAAATTTTTGGAGAATTAAGTGTTCTTCATAAATCTACTCATTTGTCCCTGCCAATGGATTTTTTTTTTCCGAGGAAGATGAGGAACAGAAGAAAGCACCTGAATGGCTTGTGTTTCCTCACTAAATATGAGATTGAAACCTAATCCAGAATAGCTAGTAATCCAGTGGTTAAAATTCAATATCCTGCATTCAATTCCCTAATTTGCCTCTTTGCATATCAAAAATAAATAAAAACGGCCTGACCATCAGGTTGTTGGCTTTCCCAGCAAACACTGTCTCCATATTTCTTTCTGGAGCTGTTCCACTTCATGTTTTTAATTTGCCATTCTGTTTTGTTTCTTCACATCCTAATCATTCCTCTTTCCATAAAAAAAAAAAAAAAAAAAAAGAACTACTAAAAGGCAGGCCACTTATCAATTTTAAAGCTTTTTTTTTTAGGTTTTCAAAACCAGGCCTTGGGCTAATTTAAGGGCCAATAAGCCATCCTTCTCTGCTCTGCAAGCCCTTCTAGGGAGCTGCAACTAGTGCTTACACTTTATTCTCTAGCTGTTTAATCTCTACTTTTTTAGAGCCAATATTTTTAAAAAGAAGTGGCACTAGTATAATAACACCACTTAGTAATCAAATATTAATGCTTTTCTAAATGTTTATTATGTTGTTAAATTAAATTATTTCCATGCATGGGCAGAACAGATGACTTCTATTCTGCAAAAGAAATGGCACTAAATCAAGCATTTGGCCATTTAGCAACAGTTTCATTGCTCTCCCTTCCCTCCTAATTTACTAAAACTGAAAGGAAAACCAGTGGGAAAAAAAAAATAAGAAAAATAAGAGAATTAAAGAAATTGGACTCATAGTGACAAGGGGTGATATATGTTCCAATTATGCAATTATGAGAGTTCAGAACACATGAGTTATATCTTGTGGTGGTGCCTATCTTGCTTTACTAACTTTTTTTTTGTTGTTCAAAACTTTGTTTACTTGTCTCCATAGGTGTTAGTTTTCATTTTTGAAGACGCTTTTTTACACTTTCATGCTGCATGCATCCCCAATTAAGTAAATTAAAGCACCTGCTCTCAAGAGCTTGACAGATTCTTCCTCAGAAGGTACAACATCTCACTGTAGTGCTTTGTTGCCTCTTTGTTGCCAGTTCTGGCTTTTTTGTGCTTCTCACACCTCAAGGTGCTGAACACATGATTTCACGTGAATGGATTTGTTTTACAGAATTTTTGGTATTCCTGCTTGTTTCCTAATTATTTTTTTTACAGATTTATTAATTTCTATTCAGCTGTTATACATTTTAGGGTCAGAGCTCCACAGAGCATCCAGAGAACAGATGACTCAGAATTTTTATCTCTACTGTCCAGCTCATATGCACTAAATTAACTTTAAAGAAATAACATAAAAGGGTTGGGTGAGGGAGTGGAATTTAGTTCTCTTTAAATATTAGTCTTCCTGTGGAGACTGCCTAAGATTCATGCCCTTTTTTTAAAGAAATGATTTGGAAACCTTTTGATAAATTTTTGCAGAGGGAAATATGGATTCAATGTGACCACATTCATCAGCAGTTCTAAGGAAAGAGACCTTTCTGTGCCCAGCTGCGGGATCAATTCATTTACTGATCCCAGAGGCAGGATCAATTAACACCTTCTTAGCCATCAGAGCAATCAGGTGGGAGAAATTCCTTCTTAATGTCCACTCACTTGGGAAGCTGCAGTTAAAAATCTGCATCTGCAGAGATGTTAAAGCCAACCTGCTGCAAGTTGGTCACAGTCCCTGGGCCGTGCTTGCTCCTCTATTCAAGGAATTTTCTAATTTCTTTGAAAAATGCTCTTTTAAAAAAAAATAAGTAATTTAGGGACATGTATCAGTTTAAGCAGCACCTTTAGCTAGAAAAGCTTTGTTGTGTTGGCCACACCTTTCTCAACACCTGGAGAGAATTGGCCTTCTCCTTCCCATAACAGCCAGGAGCTGGTGGATGGAGGCAGTGCTACAGACAAGAGCCAACATCACATACCCACGAGTGTTTGGAGCCTGCCAGGACCTGGTTATTCTGGTAGGTGGCTTCTCTCCCTTGTTCATAGGGACATTCAAATGGATTAGGTGTTTTGAGAAAAGAAGAAGACCTTAGCATTTCTTGGAAAATAAGCTTTATTCTCTTGTCTGCCTCAGTGCTGGTCTGAAAGGAACTGCTGTGTTATTCTAGTTTGTTTGCAGTGTATTGAAGTGGGTTTTTGCTGGGGATTTTTGTGTTTGTTTTAAATCTACCTAGATGATTGACAGGTTTTGTCCTCAATATCATGAGGCAGCACTCTGGGATTCACCCTGCACCCTCTAGCTGAAGGTGTAATGCCCAGGTGGCATTTTCCTCTATTTTTGACTTTATATCAAAAGAAAATCTGAGTGTGTGGAAGAAGATGGTGAGAATTGCTGTGCATTTTCTTGTAGAGCATAGACAGAGCTAGTGTGGAGCTCTGGAGCTGTCTCTACTGAGTAGGGCAGAAAGAAAGTTCTCAAAATAAAAATATCTCAGGATAACATGAGCAACGTGTTTCTTGATGGGAGAGCATTCTTGGAAAGAGGAATGAAATGTGGGTTTATTCAGTTCAAGGAATTATTGTATATGCACCTCTCAACCCTCCCCTGTGAAACAAGCTGTTAGAAACAAAAGCCAAGTGGGCAGGATGATCATATCTAGAGAGAGTAGTGTGTTTTGGAGTTTGGTATATGACATTCTGGATTAATGAGCTCTTTTGTTTCAGAAAGTAGGAAATTTATTATCTTTCATAAATTGCCTTTTTATTAATTTAAAAAATGCAATTGTTTAAGCCATTTTAACTGATAACTAACATTTAGGGACAATAAAATGTTTTAAGTGACAGCATGAAAAGACAACCTGAAAAGATAGGTGGGCAGTATGTTTTCTAGGTATTTGCCATTACCTCAATGGTTGCAAGTTTTATTTCCCTCAAATCATTCTGAAACTAAATATGCTACCTGTACGTTTGATATATTTAGCAAAAAGTGGAGTGGCAATGAAAAGTGCTTGGGTCTTTGGCATTTGGTGTGGTGAATTTCTTGGGTGGTGGTTGGTTTGGTTTTTAGAGTTTTTCCAGGTAACTGCAGTAGAGAAGACTTAAATTTTTTTTCTTTTTTTTTTCTTCCCCCTTTAAGTACAAACAGAACATGTCTCACTTCCTCCTGTGTAAGACTTAAAAATTCATGAGCAGGGTTTGCAACATGACATTGTCTCCCCAGCCTGGTTCAGCGGGAGAGAGATGTAACTGGCAGAGCACACACTTGTACCCAGACACATCCACCTTTCCAGCTGCTGAGGCAGCTGTTCAGGAGGGCACAGAAAGTTACCACCTCCAAAGCTCCTTAAAATTCACTGATGTCTCTTTGTAGCCCTGTGACCTTCAACAGACCATTCTCCTCTGTGAAATGCCTCTAGGCTTGGACTCCTTTTGTGCTTCTCTGTGCATTCACCTGCCAAGTACTTGATTGTTTTTGTCCAGAGATTCCAGGTGTCTCCTGTCCCACATCCCACGCAATTCACTCACATTATTCACAATTCACAATTATTCCACACGACAGATTTCTAGGTGTCCCCTCCTGAAGCCCTTCTTGCTTTCAAAAGCCAGTGGCCCCTTTCTGCCTTTTGGTCTAATATGTGTCCAGGATAAATTATGTAATCTCTTATGCTTCAGGTTATTTTCTGTAGTTTTGTTTTCTTTTTTTTTAAAGGATTATAAATATCAGTAATAATGAATGGACTTTGTACTATGTAAATAAATTTTTTAAAAAAATTTTTAAAAAAAACCCACTTTTGTTATTGACATTAGCATTTAAGATCCTAAAGGCAAACCGTTGTCTGCTCTTGCAAAGACCTGACATTACAAAACTTGATACTCAACCCCCCTTTTTTTTTAATATCAAACAAACCAGCTTTGTTTTAAATTCTTATTTCTATACATCATTTAGCCTGCAATTTACTACCAAAAGCAGAAACCCACTAAAATACTAATCTATTGCAAAACACTTTGAGATCCCATAGATTAGATGCATTTAAAAATACTGTGTTACAGATAAGCAACACTATCATTTTATAGGCATCCCAGGTGCAGTGCTAATAAAAAAAAAGATATCGCTGATTAGAACAGCCTCTCTGGTTGGATATTCCACACAAATGCTTCCACAGCTGTAATTTGGTAGTTGTCACAGTACATCTCAATAAATCTCTTCACTGTTTAAGGGTAAAACCATCATCTCTGAATAATTCCTTCCTTTAGGCACAAATCTTTGTGAAAAAAATCAGCTTCTCAGCATTGCCTCTTAAAATGTGTAATTAAAATTGAGATATCTTGGTGGCTACTTTGCCAGATGACAATTATTTAATTATTTTTTAGCACTTACACTACTTTACGACTTTGTGCCATGAGTTTCTTCCAACAGGCCTTCATTTAGAGAACCTCAAAAAAGTTTGAGTACCAATTATAATGCAGATTAGTAGCAGTACTTGCTGAAATTGTTGAGAGCCTGGTACTGAGGGCACACTTATGGAAGTCCTTTTTTTCATATAAAACAACTCTGAAAATAATAAAAAGGGACAGATAGGGGAGAAGGAGAACAGAAGCTAGGAGATGAGTAAGACAGCACAGGAAAAACAACTTGGGTGTACTTCAGTCTCTCCTTATTCATATTTTGTGCCATTTGGGAGACTGATTACTCTGAGAATTCAATCCTGTTACCAACTTCTTTATCAAAATTGTCTTCAGAACTACAGTCCACTGGAAGAGCTTTTAAAATAAAGTTGTTTGAAACTTGTTATTCTCCTTGCCTTCCAGCACAAAGCTCTGCCCATAGCAATGACAATAATCCAGGAGAATCGTGTTTTTTTTAAATGGAAAGCAGTAAACTGTCAGCATAAGATTTAAGTCCTGATGAGTGAGCCCTGAAGGTTTTGCGCTGCTGTTCGTGGCTGCAGATGACTGGCACTGAGGACTTCCCAATCTCTGTAGAGGCCAAGAGTAGAGTCGTATGTGGAGCTCAGGAGGAAAGCCTTCTTTGCAGAATTACTAATAAAACCTGCCTCCTTTTGAAGGCAACACTGGCCATGCTGCAGTGTAGGCCACCTGTCAAGTGGTGTTGCACCAATTTTGCCTACATATACTTGTTTTCTGAGCTGGCTTTGAGACTGGAAGTAGTGTCTTTTTCTGGTTTGCAGGATACTTGTACCCTTTCTGGATAGTGCAGAACACCTTTGCTAAGAGCAATACCTCTGAAAATTAACTGAATAAAAAGATTTTAAATTTTAAAGCCTGGCACTCCTCTGTCAGTGGGTTTCCAGCTTTGAACATGAAGCATCGTGTGAATCCAAATCACTAAGGATCTATGGATGCTCATTAGCTCTCCAGTTCAGACTACTGGATGAATACAGGCTGACCTGAGCTTCTGGGTTTCAGTTCACCATAACCAGATATTAAACTGCTTTGCCACTGAAGGGGTTCATGTGGCTGAGGGAAACATCAAATCCTTCTTCAATGTAGGATCTGTGCTTGGAGTTCTTTCTTGGATATATTTCTAGAGTACAAATTTTTTCTGCCCCTTCCCATACTCAGAGACAGAAAAGTGAGCAAGCAGCACTGAGTAAATGGCTTGTGTAGACACAACCTTGAGGACTTTGGATCAAGTAAGCACAGAGCAGGAATAGATGTGGATTGTCTTGGACTTGAATTATGCAGTAGACACCTTCACATCCCCAGAGCCAGTGTCCAGTCACTTTTCCAAACACATTTGTGTGTGTTGTCTGCCTTTCCCCCCCTTCCTGAGATTAGCGAATGCCAAGTTTTAACAGCTCTTGTTGCAACACCATCTCAAGCCCATGCTGTGACTCATCTCTCAACAAAAGGCACAGGGCTGTGTGGGTAGAGGAGTGTGCAGCCCAAATTCTTTATTTCCAAATAACAAGCAAGTGTTTGAATTATGGATCGCAATTAACTTCTAATTGGCCATAATGTAAGCTCCTTCTGAATGGACATAGTAAATATTGAAATAAATGGTCTGTTATTTTTCAGACCTGAATGTTAGTCACTTAAAATGAAAAGCTAATTTCAGCCTGGGAGGCAAGCTCTATATTTTAATCAAGTGTGACAGATCGAGAACAATAAATGAGCACTTAAGGTGAGAGGATATTTATTTCCCTGTTGCAAGTTTATATGTGATAAGTTATATTGCCCAATGCAAAATAAAATTAAACTGTAGCTTTGATTCAGATCTCAAAGAAGTCTCAGCAGAAAACCTGAATAAAGCAAGCAACACAAAAGAGACCATTCTTTAAGTTGAACAAACCATGCTATTAGGAAAGATTTTGTATTTATTTTTTAATATTAAGCAATTTTGTTGTTAAAGCAGTGTTTGGTCTACTATAATGTCATTAAATTAAAACTTCACTAAGAACCATAAAGAGCTGGGACTTAACTGTATTGACACTTTCCTCTGCAGCTGTCCTGCAGAGTATGCTCAGAACTCAAATATTGAAATAATATCTTAGAAATTATTTGATGAAGGTCTTTATTGCTACAATAAAAATCTGGTGTTCCCTTTTGTTTGAGACACATCTTCATTTTCAATAAATGTAATTGGGTTTGTTATAGCAAGAGGGAGACAATATTTATAGTTGATGGGACTGGTTTTATTCCTATTTTCAAGTGTTAAGCTAAAATTCCAATATTATTCTTTTAAGCATTGGCTAACATAGAAAGAAAAAAAATGAAATTACGTAAGCTCAGGTGGGTGTTTTCTAACAAATTAAACTTCTTGACTCAAGCATTGTATATAATTTATATATGTAATGTTCTGAAGAACTCTTCTCTCTTCTGTGTCTCAGTCTGTATATAAATAATTTACACTTTTTAATATTTCAGCACAACTAGTAGAGCTGATGTTGCTTGGAACAAGTTTTTCCCATAGCCAAGCAACAAAATGTGCTTTAATTCAAGATATGGAAAGGATAATTGTATATTACAGGGTTATGTTGAAAACACACAAAAAAAAATCTCTTATGTATTGCTATCCTCAGATGGCATCTCTTGCAAAATATCTACTGCTGTGTGTTTTGCCTAGTCAATGAATAACTATTACAATGTAGTGAGAAAATAGTTGATAATACATTAGGAAACAAGGAAGCCAAAGAATTAATTCCACAGTGAATTTCCAGGTATTTTCTGGCACTTAGTATTGCATAGCTATTGTTACAGACTGGTGACTTTTATTTTTATTTTATTTTTTATTTTTATTTTTAAAAATAAAGTTGTGCTCAGTTTTCACTTCTCAGGTGTGTTTATGTCCTTTCTGGCACTTTGGCTTTCTGCTGTAGCTGTAGTATTACAAGTCCTACCACAGATGCTGGAAATTACTTGGTATTGCTGCAGTTGGGCAAAGCTGTGGCTGAGTATCTGAACTTCAATTTATAGCTAAAGGAACAGATGTAGAAGTTTTTTATACTTTTGCTTATTAAAATTAATGAAAAAAGAAGGGTATCTGAGTTCAGAAGATCCAGGTGATGCAGAGGTCAAATCTGGATTTCTTGGCTGGCAAATACATCCCAGGGACACAAAAGGGCAAAATTAATTTCTACTCAAGGAATAAATCTCAATGGAAAGCCAAACACAAAGATCCCCCTGTTTACTCTGGTGTTAATATTTGTCTCTTTGTGAAATTATGAAATATGTTGTTTGAGAGAAACGTTTGAATAATGGCTTTCCAGCTCTTATGTAAAAAGTGCTCACACGCACACACAAACATACCAGGCAGTTTTAAAACACAACACTTCCAAAAATGGATTAGAAAAAAAAAAGGTAGCTCTGATTTAAAGATTCTAATAAAAAGCGCGAGCTAGGGAAGGTCATGGCAGCCCACAAACATTGACAGGTGTTCACTTCCAGATGCAAATGTTCCTATAAAAACTCCCTGTATCCAAAGTCACTTTTATTTTGTTGGAAAGGGCCTGCAATATAATCCTTGTACTGTCCTTCCTAAGAGGTCTATTCATCAGTCACCAAGTAGCCCTTGCAGGGAGCTTTTGCACTGGAGACATGAATCTCATTTGCACTGAGTTTCCTTCTAGCACATCAGAAATTAAGAGGGAGCCCATTTTAAACAAAACTTGGGTACAAGTGCTGTATCAGTTGTGGCATTTCCCTTGCTACTGTTTCTTTCTCTTCCATGGACTAATGCTGTGGTGTGATGAGCATTGCCTACAGATTGTAAAGCATCCTCCAGGTCAAGGTCAGTCTCAAACAACATTGGTAAATAGCATTCCTGGGGAGAAATACCCCAAATTCACTGGAATTCATTTTACTACTCATATATCTATTAAAAAATGCCTTTACTAGTAAACTCCAAGGGAAGGATATTACAAATGATCTCAATGAACTTTTTTTTCCCAGAGAACTAATCAAAAAAAAGAAAATCAAAACGGAAACAGCCCTGAGCCCTACATAACTGTAAAAACCAAACTGATATTTCTCACCAGTGAAACACTTTCAATGTGATTTAGATTACCAGTTAGATGCAGTAAAAAAAAATAAAAAAATTACTGTTTGCCATGAGCAAATGAAGGGATGCCTTGATTTCCATGCATTTGCAAAACTCTTGCTGTTGTGAACCTGTCAGGGAAGGCACCATATTTCTAGTCTCCTTTTTCTAACTGGGACTACAATTCAGTAAATAATAACAAATGTCCTTTCTCTTTTACTGTATATAAGGAGTGTATTCATTCTGCCAATACATCTATGTTGGGTATCTCACATTACATTTTGGAGAATCTCTTTCCTTCCTAAAGGTGAAAGTTAAGCTCAAGTGTTCTGGCTCAGCCCCATATTAGTTTTCTGTAAAGGGAAAATGAACACCTCCATCCAAGCCTGCTTTCCAGATATCTATTATCTGAATTTTGATTTATTATTTCCCCTGTCCCTATAGTTCCCAAATCAGCCAGCAGATTTAAAAGGCCTGAGTGTTAGATTCAAGACCCACAGCCTGTAAAGTCTCTCCCTCCTCTTCCTCAGTAAGTCTACCCTTAGCAAAGCTGTTCATAAGCAAACGTGCTTTTTTGTCACATACTTCAGAAGCTGGTACTCAACAGATGGAATTTTAAAAAGAAACATGTTGTCTGCCTGAGGCACATCTTAATTTGTTGCTCAGCTCAGTTTGTTTCACTTTTAATGGTTCACTTACCTGAACTTGCAACTAAAAAAGAACACATGATGGGGGGAGAAAAATGTAGAAACTAAAAGTTTTGCCCCACTGAGCCTGCACAGCCAGCCAACTCCAGAGAGGCCAGTGGGTAACCTGGTGCTTCTTGCCAAGCACTGCTGGTGGGTTGCAAGGACCATCCAAGGTTTGGTGGTAGTCTTTGACGTGTCCCAGGGTGTCTGTCATTGTCAGGCAGATTCTGCTACAGAGGGGTCTGTGGGCTGCCATGGCAGCTGGTAGGGAAGATGTAGAAAGAGCAGAACTGTCCCTGCCTGCACTGCAAAACAGTCAGGCAGGGAAAGGGGCTTTAAGCTTATACAGGAGCTTGGGAAAACCTGTGCCTTCCACTCAGCAAGTGGAAAAATTAATAGGTTTTCATGCTTCCCAATGAATATGTAACAAACAATATGAAGTGAAGCTTGCAGAGAAAAGAATAAAGAATATTAAAGACTGCACTTGGTCACCTTTGGTTTGAGTTTTTGTTTTTCATGTTGGATTTTGCAGTTAGAAATGGTCATAACCGTATGGAGCAGAGTTGTTTTGTACTTGCAAGGATGCATTTCCGTTGCCAAATGGCAGCTAGAGAGCTTGATACCTGCCTGCTGGAGCAGCCCCCAACAAGCAGTCATTGCCCAGGCATCAAATGTGTACCCTATCTTTAAAAAAAAAAAAAGTTAAATACAATACATGCATCAGGTGAATTTCTTAAATAACATCTATAAAGAGAAAGTGATATGAGGTCTATTCTTTTGCTGAAAACTTCAAATTATCTGGGAAAATCCAAAGAAAAGAAAGCCACTTGATGGGACGATCTTGGGCCGGTTGGGTATGTCCTAAATGTTCAAAGGTTATTTCTATCACTGTTTTTTATTATTAATAGATGGAGATAGAACAAGCAAGTATAAATGCAATTTAAAGTTATTTACTTTTCTTCAAATCTCCTGATAATTTTTCGATTAGTCTTTGTAGTACCTTTTCTCTGATAGCAAACAGAAAAGAATTTTCTTAGCTGAAGTAATCTCTATGGGAGAGATGGAAAGAAAATGTTTGTGAATGCTATTTGATAAAAGCAGAGGATTCACTTTGTATTCATGAGTAGTTATCCCTCTTCCTTGTTTCCTGTAAATATTTACACATGCATCTTTTTCCCACCAAGGATTTTGTGGAACCAGAAGCAGGTCTGCTGGGGAGTATTCCCATAGCAAGGGCCTGTTGTCTACCCTGAGAGCTCCCCAGGAGTTTCAGAGATGGCTCATTGCAGAGCAGCAAGGATGCCGTGTGATAGCCATCACACACAGCAAATAACGAGTGCCTAAAGCGGCGCAGTCATGGCAAATTCACAGGCTGAACTATGTTAGCATAAACTCTCTAGAAAATAATTTTTAATGAACAAGTTATTGAAAACCTATCAAGTGTGTTTGTAAATAGGTGGGGGGGAAAGAACTAAATGCTAACAAGAGAAAAATTTTTGGCCAATGATACTATTCACAGTCCAGACTGACTGTATCTTGCACCCTTTTCTCTTAATGTATTTTACCCTTTGGAGGCTGTTATACAGATGTTATACATCTGTTTACAGTTTGCCTGAAAATCGTTTGCAATAAAGGCCAAGCCTGTATAACTACAGTGAATATTTTGCTGCTGTCAGCAAAGAGACCCTGCTTTGGGAGACTAAGAGACCTCTCATCTGGCACAGGTAATAACTTTACCTGCTTATGCTTAATGATGAGGAGCCTCCACCAAGTTTCTTAAACACAGCAGAATTTTCCACATTCATTCCTGTGAGGGAGTTTAAATAAAAAACTTCTCAGAATGTTTTGTACTACTTCCTAAAGTCAATATATTTGAGATCCTTCCCCTAGCCCCGAGTCTACCCTCCTGGGCATCCCAATCAACTGCCGTTGCAGAGGATCCTTCCCAGAACTATTTACAGTAGCTATCACCTTGACAAGTACTTGGATAAATCTCTCTCAGTCACTGCCTGGTCTGTATAGTACCTGTGCTCAGAGACATGATGCTCTTCTCCCCTAAAGCTTTCAGGCAATCACCTGACCTCCAAAAGCTATCGGCTTTGTCCCTAATGAAGGCAGCCCATATAATGCCAGTACAGAAAAAGGAGTGACCCCAGGGAACCATTCAGCTCACCCAAACTGTCTCATTCTGGAAAGGCCCAGTTCAGCTCCACTGTATTTTTGGTGACACCTGGGCAGAGTTTCCAGAGACAGCTTGGTACACTTTTGTTGATCATCAACAAATAGTCACAGCTTATGAGTTGGTTTGTTTGTTTATTTTTTATCATTTCCTCCTTAAACTGCTTGCTTTCCCTAGTCTCATTGCCTGGCCCTTCTGCAGTGTTTCAGTCCAAACTCCAGCAGCAGAAAGTTATGTTTCATTTATTTTTCCTGCCTCCCTTATTTGTAATACTTTCTGTTAAATTAGGCATTCAAAATGTGCCTTATTTTGAGTCTTCAGAGAACAGTGTACACGTCTTTCTGTTTGTATTTGCTCAGTGATCATTTCAGGCCCTGTCTCTTCAGTATTAGTCAAGCTTGTAATTCAGCGGCAACATGAGCCCGGCGTTCGGGGAGCCAAATCAGCCCGTTAAAACAATCCCTAGTGCATCATCTTGACTTTGCATGACAGAGCTGTGACTTTGTAGTCCAGTACAACACACTGAAACAAAACCTCTGCTCAGTATGTCTGGTTCTGTGTTTTTAAAAAAAAAAAAAAAATCCACTTGCAATTCTTCTTTGGCATCAGAGAGAGAACCTGCTTTGTAGAAAAGCATCAGCCTATAGTGATTGATCCATGAAACGCGTCATCCCTGCTGCCTGCACAGGACAAAAAAAGGTAGCTGGGAGCAGCTGTCGCTGCGTGAGCAGGTTTTGTTGTGGCAGCGTGTCTTCTCCAGGCCACCACTCCTGAGAATCCACCTACAGACAACTCAGCAGGACCTGGGAAGCCTTTCATACCTTCCTTAGCTGTTCAGGTCTAGCCCAGATTAATAAAAATAACTAGTAGGTTCAGGAATTCCTTTAATACTGATTTTGCAAATCTCTACTGAGCTGTATGTTAGGGAGAGGAGCCCTTATGTGGGCTTATACAATTCGTAGTTTAAGTAAACAAAATCTGGCGAATGAGAGTGATGTTCTTGTAATGTGTTCTAGGTTTGGACTTCCCTGACAAAGCAAAAAGGCAAAAAAGCTGCTGTAGTTGAAGTAAACTTAAAATTTTCTTTCAGAATAAATGAAATTTAAGGAGCACACTTTACTGCAAGGGAACACAAGGATCTCATCGCCCTGCAGAGGTGGCGGGTAACTTCTGGCTCCTGCAGACGCCATGCTTTATAGTCTGAGGGCTGGTTAAGAGATGGCACCTTTTGTGAACTTGGCTTGTCCAGAAAGACTTTTAAGTCCAGTGCTTCTGAAGTAACGTTTGAATAATGGGCTGGTATGTTATGGAAGAGGTGCTGTGGTGTCACATAGACGATCAAATTCTCACACCTGATGCACAGGGAAAGGCACAACCCCAGGGGTTACCAATCACAGCAGTGTGTTACTGAACCTTGGAGCGTTCTGAAGTGCAGCTGCCAAAAACAGTGGATAGATGGTTTGGTCCTCATGTCACTCCTGTTTCCAAAGTAAATGTGGAGGTTGCTAACGAGATGATGTTTTTATTAAAGCAACATTTTGCTCTTTGGAAAGGTCAGCCACTGAAGTGAGATAAGAAAATATAGACAGTAGCTCCTTGGTTTGCCAGCACTTGCTTTTGGTGGCTCTCAAATCTACCATCAAAACACTAATTTGATTACATAGTGTTATTTAACAGCATAAGTAAAGACTTACTCATGTAAGTGAGGATTTAGTAGGATTAAACTGAGCGTTAAAATTAGGAATTCAACGGGAGAAAGTTACAGGAGAAAAACTCTGTTACTTGTTCTGACTGAAAATCCTGCTATTCATATAGTGATCCATACCTTTCTTTAAATATAAACAGAATATTAATCAGCCTTACTATGTTGGTTTTTTGTTCATTTTTTTTTTCCCCCTAAATGCGCTTTTTGGCTCTTCTCAGTACAAATGTCAAAAAATTAACATACAGCAAAATAAGGAGATTCCCCCAGACTTTTTGCAGATTGATTATTTGGAGTTGTACCTTCGTACATTGATCTTTCTGTGATGCATCACTGTTGCCTTCCATTTGAGCAATACCTGTAAGCCCTGGTGACCAAACCTGCAGCCTCTCTGCACTGATGATCAGGGAGGAATGATCTCAAAAGCTCTTCATATACATTAGGAAGTGACCTGCTACCTCTGCCCAGAACTACAACTACAGAGGGGAAAGAGCCCTTTCCTATGCTTCAAGCACTTGGAGTTTGGACTGAAGCAGCTTGTTCTCTCAAGCTCCAGATTCCTCCACTGATGTTTTGTGAGACAGTGTATCTGCAAAAATTACATGAAACTGGTTAATCAATTGATTTGAGAAAGCAGTTTAGGACTCAGAGATGGAAATTGTATAGTCTGTGGTAAGGAAGGCATCTCATCCAGTGAGGACAGAGGAATTTTTCTATATATTGCGCTGTCCTTTCAAATGGTATTTCTGCCCTACGAGGAGAAACAGAAGCGATAGTATGGCACAGATAACAGGGCTCCTTGAGGAGGAGGTGTCACTAAGGAGCCTTCCCCTGCAGTTGCAGAGGGATACAGCAGAGAAAAGTGAATTCGTGTAAGGCTGTTTCTGTGTAGTCACTGAGGAATAAAATGCTTTGGAACAGACTCCTAGAATTGGAAGAGACAAGGTTTCACAAAAGATTTGAGGCAGACCAGTTCAAAGCTGCCTCAGGACTGTATTCCCAACTGTCAGCCATGTGCAAGTGGAGCTCAGTGCATGGGGAAGGGACAAAGACCTGCAGGGGCTGCGATACCTATTTGAGCTGTATTCATTTGGTTTGCTGTATTTTCTGAGATAATGACCCATGCTCTTTTCCCTTCTTTGTAGAATTTCCTCCACTTCTTATACCCATTCCTTGTAGGTGAGGAATTGTGGTTTCTTGCAGATGTGTGAGAATGGGATTCCCAAATCTTATAAATTCCACTATCTGATGGTAGACTTGCTTGAATTGCAACTACTCCATGTTGCTCACAACAACATCTGGCATGAGGGTAACAGGGATGTGGATCAGCATCCATTGAATCATAGAATAGTATGGGTTGGAAGTGACCTGGTCTTCTGGTCTGACCCCCTGCCGTGAGCAGGGACATCTTCAACTAGGGCAGGTTGCTCAGAGCCTCATACAACCACACCTGGAATGTTTCCAGGGGTGGGACACTGACCATCTCTCTGGGCAACCTGGGCCAGTGTTTCACCACCCTCTTTGTAACCCTCATCCACCAGCTATTGGTGATATCCACTAACAGTCCCATACAACTCCAGACCTCACTGTTCATAATCATCTGTGATTATGTCTGTTTTCATTTATTTGTAGTATTGCTACATTTTATTTAGCAAGTTCCTTTTCCAGTTGTCCTTGATACTTCTAATTGCATTTGGAGATCAGTGTCAGACACAAATACAGATCACTGCTTCCGAGAGGAGATGAGTTAAAAAAAACAACTAACTCAATAAAACAATTTGGTCTGGTGATTTTATTGGAGTGTGTAAGTAAAAGGGTTTTAATTCACCTCAGTGAATGCATTTTTATGATATGCATCACTGAAATCATACTTGTGATGAAATGAAATAATTAAAAAATATATTCTCCTCTCTTCATTGTATTTAGATTAACAAAGTAAATGAAAATCCAGTCTTTTATCTGACATCAAATGGTATTGCATTTTGGAGTTAAATTGGGCATTCATCTTTTTCTGGTGAGTTTTTTGAAGCTTAAACATACCTTTCTTTCTCTCCCTTTCCTTTCTCCTAGTGTTTCTGAATACCAGTAAATTAAAGATGACTAGAAACTGGAAACGCTTTCAGAAAAGCTCTTGATATTCACACACATGGGCACAAAAGAGGAAGAGAGAGAGAAATGTAAGCCCTCTTCTTTCTTATCAGCATCATAATCAAGTAATTATTTGGAATACTTCATAGGTATTCTACCAATTTATTTTCTTTTGGTCTGCATTAAATAACATATTTTATGCCAATCTTAATTTACAGTATTTTACAACAGCATTGTTTTAATTATCCCTTCATAAAGGTGAGCAAAAACTAACTTGGCAAATAACAAGTTTTCTAGTCTGTAAACATTCCATGAATATTTTTTTATATAGTAAGTCACTTAAAAACTAGCATTTTCAGAGAGAAGTCTGTTTAAGGAAAAAGTGGTAGGAAACAATAACAGGTCACTGAGAACTTAACAGTTGTGAATAGTAATGAGAGAATTATAGGAAAGAAAATAATTTTCATGCACTTCCATGTATTTTTGTATTGCTACCAGGGTATTAACTGTGTAACTGAGACAAGAATCAAACTTGACATCTCCAAATGACAAATTGCCCTTGGCCAGATTTTGTCACTGATGCAGATAGGAGGAAGATTTCCTCATGACTGCATGGACAACACAGTCTACAGAGTTAGTTGCAGGACATGACTGCAAAAAGGAAGATAGGTACATAGGAAAGGGCGTTATGATCTAATTCATAAATCTGGGTTTTTTGTGACATTGCTTGTTCTGGGCTGATTTTGTAATCTTTTCATTCCTTAACTGACAAAATCAGGCTCTTGGTACTTTGTACGTGTCAAGTGTTTGACAGCAACATTTTGCTTGTAGTTTACCAACACCTACCTCAGAGATCAGACAAAAGCATATTGCTGTAATCTATCTTGTGCTAAAATGCATGAATTAAATCTCTGAGATATTTGATCATGATGAGGGCAAATTCAAGCAATTCTTCTGTAACTTTCTCAGTCCTAAAATGTGTACGCTTGAGAAGGGAGGACTATAACACGCTGAACTAAATGTGGCTGCAGAACAGCACTGCAGGCAATAGGCCAAGTTTTTACCTAAGACTTAGAAAAGCAACAACCAGTTGCCTGAATAAAAACAGAGTAAATAAGTGGAAAAGCAGCACTGTGTACTTTACACCATTCTGTCATCACAGGGTAAGAGATAGTATAGCCATTGGAAACAGAGGAGATAGACATTTCTATGGTTTCAACTAACATCCCAAGATCTGAATCACAGTCAGTCACAGTCTTGGTGCATCTAACCCCTGCAGGTGACATGGTGTCACCGAATGGCAGAAGAGCCCTCTGCCTTTGAGTGCCTGACCTTGCCTTTCTACCTTTACACCTCTTCACCGCTCTGTTCCTCAGTATATGTGTTAAGCATGTCTTTGTGTGTGATTCAGGTTGTGCCACGGGTGCTGCCGCATGAGTTTCTCGCTCATCTCCCACATCTTGCGTATTTCCTAAAGTTGTTAGGTGTTAATATTAAAGAAGATCAGACCTGGAATATTTTTTTTTTCCACTTCACATGTTTTCCTGAAACCTTTCCTACAGCTGAAATTTGACTTGCATGCACTTAGTTACCTGAATAACTTTCTCTTTCATTTTCTTAAATTTGGGTACTATGGTTTCTGCTCTGGACATGTTCCTTCAGAGTTCTGCAATGGAGAATTTTCCAGTTTCCCTGATACAAGCATTGAATTTGTTGGCACATCTATTAGAAAATATTTTGAGCTTCCTACCTCATGAAGCAGTTTTATATTTCAGTTCTTTCTCCTCTTTCTGGGATTAGTACCAAATAGGTGAATCATAATGACAAAAAAACATTCTTGACAATATATATTTATATGTTTAAAATTATGCCCATATATCTAATGTCTACAAAAGCTGAAGTGTAGAATAATAAAGAAGAATGGAAGGCAACAGACAGCTGATTGTTGTTGTTGTTATTCTTTTGATGCAGTATGTAAAAACAGTAAACCATGAGATAAAGTAAAATTTTTAATTTTTTTTTTCCTTAATAAAGATATTCTGGGAGTTCTTTAAATAAGGAATCTGGATTGTAGATTTGTCATACAGACATCCTGGCAAGCAATTAAAGCTCAACATTTACAGTCAGTTAGATGAACCAGATGTATTCCTGGCAAGGGAGAGCTTGAAAAGCAACAGATTTTGAAGTATGCTGACAGCCCTTAATCTTCAGACAAAAAAAAAAAGCTCTGCTTAGGAAGTCCTTCAGTAAGTAAATTATTTAGTTCATCATGTGTTACTTAACAGTTCTGTTATTTAGAATTTTGAATGTAGAGGACTTAGTAAGGAGTAAGAAAGCTCAATCTATCTTCAGCAGAAGTGAAAGGAAATGTTCCCAGAGAACTAGAATTAAGTCTGTAAGAGCAATGGGAAGTGTTTTCATCTCCTACACTATTTTAAACCAAATGACTGGGTTGCTTTTTGGTGTTGGGTTGTTGTTTTTCATTTTTTTTTCCCTCTTAATGGCAGTATATCTCCTGTAATGTAGAGGCACCAAAGTAATGTAGCGAGATTTTGCCAAAAGCAATCAGTATATGTTAAGTACATTGTAAAGGAGAAGACACAAAATTATTTTCTTTATAGCAGCTGCAAAATCAAGAGGAAAAAATGACTTCATTACATAAGTAATAGATGCTCATTTCTGTTTTGAAGGAAAAAACAAAAAACCACGGGCATTAACAAAATGGGAGAGGTGTGGTGGCCAGCACAGGGATACAGTGAGAGTCAGGGAAATCTTTACTGCAGCAAAAGCATTTTCTTAAATCCAAGGCTGAGAGATCACAACTGCTCCACCAGCAGAGCATAAGCCTTCCCATTCTTAATTGGATCCAGCCTTTAACTCAATACAAGTGTGGGTGTGACACACTCTCCATCTCATTCACCTGCTCAACACCCACTTTGGTGATACCTTTGACTGAGAAGTCTTCAGAAATCTTTGCCAGGATTATATATTATATTATATATATT